>OOFJ01029647.1:2237-12411 GCA_900323375.1 Benthosema glaciale
GTGGTGAATATTAAAAGGTTCTATGGTACCTCACCCTAGTAGCCGACGGCTGGAGGGGGGGTCTATGTAACACTGCCACGCATGTTAAAAAGGATTTATTTATTTTAATATCAGCATTTAAAAGTGCATGCTATATTATTTAATAATTCCTACTTAACGCCATCTGTCAAGGGTAAGGCCTTATATCTCTGTTGTCCATGTTTTGATTTTGTTATTATTTGGGGGGGTTTAAACTTTAAAAGACTGTTCATGATTTTATATAGTTTGATTGACATGTGTCAGGGGGGACTGACGCTTAAGGTAGGCGGGGTTGACCGGCCTGAGAGGGTCGGCCTGACGAGGGAGAGACAAACAGACCAGGGAGTCTACGAGGGACCTGGATAAAGTTTATTTCTATATCTCGTTAATATTCGCCACAACAAGAACGGTTGCGCTCGCCGTTGGAAGTGACTTGAGACGTTTTTCTGGTGAGATCGTTCTTTTTTTGTTCCTTTTTGACATCCCGCGGGGATCCTCTTCCTTCTTCATTTTTGGAGTACTTTTTCTGTTTGGATTACTTTTCGCTTCTGGGATGGATTAATTTACGTTGGGATCTTTTTATTTTGCTTTGGAGGGGACATTTTGTTCGGGAGGGAACAGACAGTGTTTAATAACAACCTACGGAACTACTCGAAACAATAACAATAAGCGAGCGCGGCGTGCGTGCGTGCGTGCGCGATATACGGACAAACGGATCGGTTCAGTCTTTCATTCACCACGCTGTCATTCACCACGCTGTGTAACCTGTCTGTGCATTTAATTTGAGTTGAGATAAACGTTTACCAAACGTGAGCTTTGCTTCTGACTGTTCACTGCCTACTTATAGAGCCTGTTTAATTTATTTGTACTCTATCAATTGTATCCTAAAGGGAGATCATTTGTCAACCCGTGAATCAAATAACAGTAATTGTCAATATTTAATATCTGACCGTTACAACGGTATTACCCCCTGCTATGTTTGACCTTGTGCCCTCAATAAAATGGCATGCCCTCCTGAGGCCACAGCTGTACCACTTTCATGTCATTATGTAGACACCAGTGTCTCTTTCTTGTCATGTAGACACCAGAAAACAAACAGGCGTATTGTACTATTTTTCTCTCTAGTGGATATTTTTCACTGTTCCAGCTCCTCCCGACGGTGACGCTTTGCATTCTCTGAAAGTGAATGCCTGAATGCCATGTGTCTTAATGTTTTATATATAGCACTTTGAATTGCACTGTTGTTGAAATGTGTTGAAATGCAAATAAGCATGCCTTGCCTTGGAAAGTAGGGCTGCACAAACACATTCCATGAAATACATTTTGACTAACGATGAGTAAAACTAAATGGAATTTTCTTCAAAAGACTAACTAAAACTAAATAAAAATGTGCTGTCAAACATATTCCTCTAATTCTTAATTTATTTATTTTGTACTTCAAGTATGTGCTAAGATGAAGAGTGTAATTTTATTTAATTTAATGTAGTTTGTGAAACATTACTTAAATTGTAAGATAATCACTAGTCAAAATGTCATTTTTGTACACAATGTAGTGATATCAGAGACTGGCGGTGGCCACGTGCGCCCCGAATGTTGAGGGGGGCCTTTTGATTTGGCCATGGACCTGAGGGAAGTTCATCTGGGACTCACTCACTCACTCACTCACTCACTCAACCTTTTTATGATACTGTCTACTTAAGAACCTCCAGCCACTTGCCCTTGTTTGATACCGTGCACACATAGACATCAAAGGGCTTCAGCCCCTGCCCTTTTACCCGTCTGCAAAACAACTGCCCTTTCCAGACCACGGATGCAGGATTTACTATGGTGAAAGCAATGCACATGCCACTCCTTTCCTTTCAATGTCATGCCCAAAGTCTGCATTCAAGATAATTGATTTTTTTCCAAAGTCTCCTGAACTTGAACGCAGCATTTTGTGTTGAACAAATTTGTTTAGAAATCCATGTCATACACTGCATCTCCACTAGTTAAAAGTGCTGCGTTGCGCCCCAAAATTGCAGATCTATGACTACAATCTCTCGACGCGCTGAGAGCTTGTACTTCTTAACATTTGTTTTCTATCTCTTGATTTTTATTTTATTTCTCCATCAAATGACTAAAATTCATTGGGGAATGTTTTTTTTTAAGTTTTGAAAAGAAAAAATTAAGGGACCCATAAAAATGTGTCCGCGACCCACAAGTGGGTTCCCGACCCACTGTTGGGTTGGGAACCCAATAGTGATCTATTCTACAGTATGTCACAGTTCCAGCTGTATGGGCATCGTACTGTACATTCTCCGTGCTTACTCTTCCTTGAAATGGAAATGTCACCATGCCAAGTCCTTTTAATGTTGTCCACACCTCTCTTTCCTCCTCACTCCTTCTCATCTGCAGTTAATTAGAGTTAATTAGAGTGACAGATGACGATGGAGGGACTCCCACCTCTGTAATTAACCTGTCGTCTAGCTGTGCTGCTGCCATTCTAACCTCACTACTCCCTGCCATTATGAACACCCACCGGCGGTGGGTGTTCATAATATTCACCACTTGAGTTAGCAGAGGAACAAATGTAATATTGACACAGTGGAACTAATAGGTTTAACAAGCCATTAGATTGATTATGCAGAAGCTGTGACTAATAATGGCTTACTGTTTGGAAATAATGCTTTATCGTACACTACATTATGAACTTGTTTTTTTATGACATGCATGGCTTTGCGGGAGGCTAACCATTTTTGTGTGTGTGTTCACTTCATGCGCGTGTTCGGAGCTATAATCTCGCAAACCACCGAGATTATCTCACCGATCAGTGCCACATTTATTGTTTTACAAACATTGGGTCATTTCATTTTGTGTACAAGCGTACCATCTGGTCAGAGATTGATCCTCAACTCGAGCGTGTTTCTGGTGAGTCACACACTGTTGTACAGAGTGAAACATTTGATCTGACTCTTTCTGCACCCAGACACCGCCTTCATCTGTCTCACCCACTCATCACTGCTCACACCAATCTGCACAGCACACACACCCTCGCATATTACCCAAAGTACCTTGAAATGACAGCGTCTGATCTCATTGGATGCTTGAAGATCCAGATTGAAAGAGCTGGAGGTCGATTCTTTCTATGAACTGTTGTTTAGTTGCTACAGTTGGTTATTCAAATATTGTGTCTTGCTTGTCAAAAGCTTGTCTGTTGTGTCCCAGGGCAGGGCACCTTTGGAAAAGAGAATTATGATCTTAATGGGGTTAAATAAAGATAATAGAAAGAAATTGCAACTGTAAGAAAGTATCCATAGTGAAAACCACCGGATGCCATGTAACACAAACACTAAGCTACGTTCTCACATTTCATCTATGTCCAATAATAGACTGATGCTACTTAATATAGTGTACTATTGTGTATATACTGTAGCATCTCTTTTCCACATTGGTAAACCAATATCCTCTGCTGCTGGGTAGTGCAGCCCTGCTGCTGGCTCTCTCATATGGATAGGATGGGATTACACTTTATTGATTCCCCAGGGGGCAATATTTGGGTTGTCAATCAAAGCATGAGTTCAGAGTAAAAAATAAAAGTGCACAATAAACAATAAATACAGCAAGGATACAGCACTACTCCATGAGTCCATACACAATACATGCACACACACACATGCACACACTCACACATATACGCATGTGCACACGCGTACACGCACACGCACACGCAGACACACACACACACACACACACACACACACACACACAGTATACGAGTGTATAGGAAAGTATACATTTCCAATCATCCACTGGGCAAATTAATTTGCATTCCAATGAGTGATTGAGGGTCGTGCTCTACACGCAACGGCCAATTGTTTTTTTAATTGCGTTATTGTAATCAATTAAAGTAATTTATCGAAAAGTTAAAGTCCCTAATCTACATATGCAAAATATAACTAAAGCTGTCAGATATTTGGAGTAAAATGTACAATATTTGCCTCTGAAAGTTTGTGGAGTGGTGTACTAAATGGACACCACTGCAATGGAGGACAGGCTTACAGTATAATCAAGGACTGTCATTACATAATTACAGTGCAGTGACAGGCTGAATCGTTGGACCGCGAACAGATTGAAAAGTGGCGTGAAAAATGCTATTAGAAACAACTTTAAAGAAGATAAAGATACCTTCTGTACTTGTCAGAAGCTCGTTTTGCATCTTCGACATTGCTGACTAGATTAATTGGATGATTATGCTTACATAACAGTATTTATTCATGTAGGACTGGTGTGGGAGCTTCCAGTGAGACATCATCATCTGTCTGAAGCTGTCAGAATCAGTACACTGCAGCAAAAATACAAAAACAAAGACAAGCCTTATTTAATGTGTCTGTCAATTTGTTCATTTCATACCGGAAGACAATGCTTGGGCTGAATCCTTATCCATATTTAGGCATGGCTGACACCTTAGTGACAACATAATGACGACGTGAGCTTTGAATCAGCTTGGCTTAAAACCATAGTGGACAGTTTGAATAACACGCACACACACACACACACACAGAGACATCGTGTAAGCCATCACCCACTACAAGAGGACCCGAGGACAAACACCGTTGGTGACATTCTTGGACCATTACAACTCCTGCATGGCAGCAGCTACGATGACGAACCCACCAGAACCCACTGGAAACTCAACACTAGAAGTTGAACCAACGAACCAACGCCAAGGAAACTCAGAAGAATCAAGATCCGACGGTAGTCAACAGCCTACAAAGACTTTAACTCAACCGGAAGCAAAGAGACGTCGCCTGACTGACACAGGAGAGAGAACACCTCACATCTGTAAACAATGTGACAAGAGCTTCAGTCGCACCTCTCACTTGAAGTCGCACCAGCGTGTCCACACCGGAGAAAGACCCTTTCACTGTACACAGTGTGCCAAGAGCTTCAGTCTGTTAGGTAACCTGAAGACGCACCAGCGCATTCACACTGGAGAGAAACCCTTTCGCTGCAAACAATGTGACAGGAGTTTCAATCAAGTGGTTACCCTCAAAAGTCACCAGCGTGTCCACACGGGGGAAAAACCATTCCATTGTAAACAATGTGGCAAGAGCTTCACAGAGGTAGGCACTCTGAGGAGACACAAGCGTGTTCACACCGGAGAAAAACCTTACCCTTGTAAACAGTGCGACAAGCGTTTCAGTCATTTAGGTAGCCTGAAGACGCACCAGCGTGTCCACACTAGAGAAAAACCTAAACGAGGTAACAAGAAATTCAGTAGCCTGAAGACGCACCAGCTTATTCACACTGGAGAAAAACCTTACCCATGTAAACAGTGTGACAGGCGTTACAGTACATTAGGTAGCCTGAAGAGGCACCAGCGTATGCACACTGAAGAAAAACCTAAAACAGTGTTACAAGAAATTCAAGTAAGTTAGATCAGCTGAAAATACGTCAGCATGTCCACACAGGATAATAACCTTTCCTGGGGACCCCATGGAAACCCCCTCCAGGAACCTTGGGGGTCCCAGTCCTGGACCCACTTTTTGAGCCTCTCCTATGCCCACATTGAAGACAAAAGTGTGTAAACAAAAACATTGATGATGTATTATGATGTAAGAGTGCCCAACTCTTTCACACAGGTTAGATTTTTGAGGGGCGCTATGCGCAGATTTGAGGGTTTGTGTAAACACAAACATTGTCCTATACACAAACATTGAATGCCATTGACAATGAATGGTCAGCTTTAAGTGTTTGTGCAAACACAAACGTTGTGTAACACAAACATTAAAGCCAAAGGTGAGGACGCAAAATGTGACCTGCCGGAATGAGATGATGTATGATTATTTATGTATAAGAGCGCCCCTCACTTCACACAGGTGTGATTTTTATTTTTTACCCTACTACCCTAGAAGTTGGCTATTGTTAAAACATTGACTGCCAATGTTTTTCCCAAATGTCATCACCTCCAAGGACGAGTTGAATGAGTTGTGTAGAATCTTTATTTTTGGGGGGGAGGGAGTCATATGCCACCTGTGTAAAAACACAGGCGTTGCATTCTCACTGGATATGGAACAAAACCCGATCGAAAAACCCATGCTGATCCACTCACTGTATAAAAAATTCACAGAAATTGATTTATCTCCGGTATTTTTTTCTCGCTGTGTTTTTCAGCAAGGCAAGCTGTTTACAAACGGCAACAACTGGGGAATGCAAGTTTCAAATGGATTTTTTCCCCTGTGAACACAGCACACGTGTCCGTGTCGGTGATCGACTGGGAAATCGAGCCATTTAAAAAAAAGATAAATGCTATGCGCAGCATGTCTTAGATCCGCTCACTGATAAGACACATGAAAAATCATGGCAAGGGGAGAACAGGGGGCGATTTTGTATTGAAAAAGTATCGTTCATTATTGACAATTTTGTGAACCGTTATTGCCACTTACTTCCTAATGGCTGCACGACACAGAGCTGGACATTTGATGACGGCACACCGAAGAAGAACAACTGGAGAGCCATCCTCCTGCACAGCTGAGCCGACTCACCTGGTGCAGGGCAGGAAACACAAGAACACCCAATCCAGCCACAACAAGATTGAGCTTTAAGCTCACGTTCACCTGCCTGCTTTGTCATTGTGATACTGGAGTAATGCCCTATTTCATGCATTTCCTCCATACGACAGCTGTCAATATTTGTCCATGTTTTTCCCCCCAAAGCATTGCTAAATTAAACTGAGCTATCCATCTGTTTGACCAACTGTTTGACCATCATTGACTTTGGCTTGCACAAATGTCTGCAAAACGATTCACCCAAAATCTACTTTAACAGTTCAGCTTCAATAAAACCAACTAGCCCCCATTTATAGTATGTTGCATCCGCCTGGGTCTAGGGGTAAGGGACTTATGCAACAAAGGCGGAATAATGCAAAAAGATTTACTTTTATTAAGGTGAATCACTCAATCAGCTCGAGCAAACATTGAATGCAAAACGGGTGAATGAAAGAGGTGCTAACAAACAACAGTGCAATGGTGAACAGGCCTGAGCCAGAACCAAAACATAAACTTAACAAAACCAAACAACACTTCTCTAGCAACTACAACCCCCTAATCTATCTAATAATAACCATAGTGGCAGTCTCTCTCTTTTGGGTTGTGACTTACTCACAAAAAACGTCCAAAATACCTTCCTTACTGAGTGGTTCCCAGGGGGTTGTCTGGGCAAAGATGACCCAGCACATCATCACTGTGTGAGGCCGAAGCTCACGTGTATTCACATGCCCTTTAATAGTAGTATTTCTATCTACAAGATCACAACGTGTCACATCATTGGCTATTTGAGCAATTTTATTTATCTGAGCATGTGGAATCTCGCATAACTAAACTAAACCTTTTCCCCCAAAAATACTAACTACCGGTAAACTAAACTAGCATTTAAACACTAACGTTGGGTGAATTTCACCGGAACAATTGTTTTTGTAACTTTGATAATCTTGCTGATTTCTGTGGTGGGCAGGTCCTTGGGTACCTTCAGGGTTCTCAGTGACGTGGTGGAAGGTAGGTGTGTTTCCCTGCCCCCATTCCTGTTTTTTTTGTTTTTTGTTTTTCTATAGGCAAGTCTTCAGGTTAATTTCTCCCAACAGTGCAAAAGGGGGTACTCCCACATAGGGCAGTTGATGTGATTAGACTGGGCCTGCACTGGACCATTCTCACATGTCCCAGGAATGGGTGGACCAAAGGAGAACTTCCCAGGTCCATTTTCTTTTTGAATTTTTCAAACAATATCCATCGTCACCGTTTTTGCCCACCATGATAGAGGCCCCCAGATATCAGCTTTTCTTTTTTTCTTTTTGTGGAAATTTCAAGTTGAAAATTGCCATGCATTGTTGTACCTTAATATATTTTGATGAGAAATATTTTTTTATGGAATTTATTATATTGGGTTAAATATACCCAACGTTAGTGATGATGTGACAGTTTTCAACATTAGTGTACTAGGATTAAGAGCTAAAACCAAACTGGAATTACATTAAAAGTAAAAAGTAATAAAAAAGGTAAAACTATAATATCCTTGGATGGGATTCCGGAAGGATGGTCCATACTCGGTAGACGTGAAAGGCAGTTAACTGGTCACAATTTTCAATTCAAAGGGCTTTATTGGCATGAGACTACACACGTGTCTAAGCATAACACTAACTGCTCACACTGTAACTGTCACAGGTGACTGTCAAACAAGCGTGGGCATCATTTAGAGTCCCAGGAGATTGCAGTTGTGGTAGCTAAATGTTCACATTTAATCTAAAATTCAGTTATTATGCACATGTTCTCCAGCTCTGAACATTTAGATTCAGATTAATCTGATTTTCCATTATTGCTGAAGAACCCAACATTCATTAGGCACTTTTTTTGCCAGACTGATTTTCCTTTCTTTGCCTTTGCTAATGAGCACTATCTAGGACTGAGAGTGAGACAGTTTGAGCAAGAGAAAACAACGATTATGCTTCCGTCGATCCCTCATAAACTCTGTTTTCTGAAAAAATGTATGCTGCTGTATATCAGTGGTTCTCAAACTTCTTCAGGACCCCAAACATTAATATGTATTTTGCCCCCCCATCGACCACCATCTCAAAATATTCAGTTTCAAGTATCCCCGGAAGGCTAAAGATTTGAGTTAAAAAAGTACTGCTTTACAAATAATAGGCTACTGTAGGTGTTCAAGGATTTGCAAAATCTCTGTGCGTGCGTGCGTGCGTGCGTGCGTGCGTGCGTGCGTGCGTGCGTTGCACATAAGCAGCCAGCAGACATTGAAGTTGTGTAGCAATTAGGAAGAGCAAAACAGCTGTGAGAACTTCATGACAAGAACAGGATTGCTGATATATTGTTATGCTAAGTCGGTATTTTATTTCTACGGGACAGAATGGAGTCAGTGTATTATAGGCTAAACTTCACTGTTTTCCCCTGTTGACTTGTTTAATTAAGGCTGCAATGTCAGCTACACACACATGCACGCACACATGCACAGTAAACACTGGTGGTGGTAATCCCCTTGGGGCTAAGTGGCATCTCTTGGTATCACACACGCAGAGAGAGAGAGAGAGAGAGAGAGAGAGAGGCAGAGAGAGAAGCAAGAGACAGGCAGAGAGAGAATAGTGCTGGTATTATTCCACAAGCCTGCAGCCAGCAAACAGTAGGACCATGGTGAGTTCAATAAAAAGGAGAGACCAAGTTGTTGCAAATGAATACTTTTATTGCATAACATATAAAAAAAAAAAAAGGTGAGTTCAATAAAAAGGAGAGATCAAGTTGTTGCAAATGAAAAGTTTTATTGCATAAAATATAAAAATAAATGTTGGCGACTCGCCGACTAGACTCCATTTACATTTCAATCAGGTGATTGGTTGACTGTAGATTGGTTAGTAGTGCTTACCTCTTGGGGTGCCTGCTGGCCTAGTGGTCCAGGCGCATGCCACATAATAGGCTCTGGCCTGACAGCGTGTCGTGTGTTCAAGTCCCCTTCATGACGACCCTTGCTGCATGTCTCTCCCCATTCTCTCTCCCTCTTTCCTGTCTATCTTCACTAATAACTATCAACAAATGCAAAAAGCCCAAAACAAATATTTAAAAAATTGTGCTCGCCTCTCAAGCTGTAGAAGTGTGTAGATGACAACTAATCAGAGATTGAGCCTTCGCTTAAAGCTACATTTGTTGTGAAAACCTGGCTCGAATCCAGTCAGCAGCTAGATATACAGTACACACGTACACTGTATTCCTTGGGGAGCTAAAGTTTTCCAATGTTTTTTGTTCCTCCTGACCTCCACACAGTTCTGTTTACTACTTCTCCAATTATTCCAAGCACGTCTGCATCTTTATGTGACCTTTTATACCATACGGACAATCCTCTATATGTCAGTGGTTGGAATTGTGGAGTTAAGCATGACTTTTCGTTTGACTCGGTTCCACAGATACTGTGAAAGTGGATGATCTACAAGCTCACAAGGCATTGTGAGCTTGTAGATCGGCTATTTTCAAAATGTTGCCTCTTTCATAGTATAGGTAATATTTTACAATTTGACCTCTTGTCTTATCATTTTTTTAATACATAGTTTGTTCATTACTCTTCAGGCGTTGGTGAACACCCTGTGTAAGTTGCTTGAGTATTGAGATATTTGATATACCATTTG
>OOFJ01029668.1:0-13546 GCA_900323375.1 Benthosema glaciale
CACTGTATAGTGCAGTTGCCTGCTAATTAAAAGTCACAGGTGTGGAGGGGCTTACCGGTTAGCTCACCGGATGGTGCTTTGATTATTGCCATGTCCCCGTTGGGGACCTGAGTTGCATGTCATTCTTTAAATAGGCCGTTTTCGGAAAATTACAGAACTGTTACCGAATATGGTAATATTTGAAACTTGTCACCTTCAATGGCATTCAGAAAATAGGGAATTGATTGATTTAATACTTAATACAAGAATGCCTATGGCTTGTTCCCACTGGGGTCCTTCATATTCAATTCATTGGGAAGCGATGTTGAAAGTTGTTAAGCACTGTTCTGTCCCAATATAGCACAAATGACTGAGAACAATCTACTCGTCTTTGCTGTCAGGTGCTTCACGAGCAGGTAGCCATCCCCGGCAGTGACCTCAACCTGGTGTACCTGAGTTCCAGGGCGGCGGGCTACAGACCCATCCTCAAGGTCCTCCTCACACAGGACCGCCTGCCCTTCGGCCTGATGAAGGTCCATCTCATGGTGGCCGTCATGGGGCGGCAGTTCCAGAAGACCTTCCCGGCGTTCCCAGACCTGTCCTACACCTTCATCTGGGACAAGACGGACGCGTACGACCAGAAGGTGTACGGACTGGCCGAGGCTGTGGGTGAGTTTTACACCGGCTGCGTGCGTTAGGGTGACCAGATGTCCCCCTTAGTGTGAGACAGTCCCTCATTTCAAATACTTTTCAAGCGTCCCATGCCACATATTGAGACCCTGTCCCACATTGTGACTGGCAGGCATCAGTGTTCAAATGCCCTAATAGTTAGTCCCCCCTATAGTTGGCTTTCTGTTGTCATTGGCTTTCGCATTGTCTCTTTTCCTGCTACTGTAGATGTGTTTTTAAGTCTGTTCAAATAACATGAGAAATATTCCCCTATAGGCTAGTGCCGCCCAATAACCATTAAGAAATGCCCTTACTGAAGGAGCGAGTGGAACCCACTGAACTCTGTTACACGTGGGTGGCATGAGCCAGAACGACTGTATACAGCAAACATGATCTATACAGGTTTTACGTATGTTTTTATGGCGCCGTGAGTATAAAATATTTCTAACCTTTCCTGCAAAAAAAACAACAACAAAATCATTAATTTTCCACCCTGTGTATCTCTCAAGTAATCAGACACAATTAATGATTGACATGTGCATTTGGTGACACCATGTAGACATCAGACTGCGTGACAGCAGCTGTTCATGTTGTTCTTGCTGCAGGAGATGAACCTCACGTGAACTCAGTGTGCCTCTCGAAGCTGATCGTAAAGTCGTGCATTGTTTCCGTGTGTGATAAAAGAATTAGCAGCTGGTGTGATAGCATAGAATCCCAGACTGCTGCATTTATGAAGGCCACTGCTCATCTGCTGACTGTTGTGTTTTTGCATGTATAATATTTCATCAAGGGCACTATGGCTAAATAAAATATTGCCTCTCAGGCACTGAAACAAGTCGGGTGTTAAGTCAATAAACCTTTTTTTCTAGAATATGTTTTGTATTTGCATGGTAATCGATCGTTCTGACCGTCTGACCATCTCTTGCGCAGGACAACCCTTCATATATAGTTGCACAGGGTACGTGCAATGTTGTCGTCTTCATTAGCATGTCCTGGCATTGTGGTTGACACTACTATCTAACTAGTTACCTGGTCAGGTAACTAGTAATGGGTTAAAATATTGAACCTGTGTGTGTGTGTGTGTGTGTGTGTGTGTGCGTGTGCGTGTGCGTGTGCGTGCATGCTTAAGTTTGACGTGGTGCAGTGTGTTATAGTATATAAGTATATACGAGTATATGAGTATATCATTTCAGGATGTGTCATCCTCCCTGTCCTGAAATTACATAAGTAACAGTAAATTTACATTACTGGACATATAAAGCACAGTATGTTGAAAGGAAAGGATCAATGGCATAATGTGCAATTGATCCTTTCCTTTCAACATACTGTACTTCTATATTTTATTGAAAACATTGAAGAGGGGGAACAAAAAGGACACAGATGATGAAGATGATCTATCAAAGTCCCACACACAGAGAGAATATAGGATTCACGCACGTGTTTTAGATGCTGCTTACGTTACATTTATTGAGTGTGAACAGTTGGAATGAAACGGGTACAACAGCATCTGTTTTATTCAGAGGTGCGTGCATCCTCTAGAACGGCAAACACGCACAACCACCCAGAAACAAAGCACATAACAGATGTTCTAAAGGACAGGACAGCTTGCTATTGTCGTCTTTTCTTTTGTCTTCGTTTCAGTGTCCGTGGGTTACGAGTACGAGTCGTGTCTGGACGTGGTGTTGTGGGAGAAGAGGACGGCCGTGCTGCAGGGCTACGAGTTGGACGCCTCCTACATGGGTGGATGGATGCTGGACAAACACCACATACTGGACGTCCAGAACGGTAAGGCACTAAACACAGTTCCCCGCCGTTACACTCGGCGGGATCGTGAGGCCAGTGATAGTCAAATGTGTGAAATATCAAAGTAGAAGAAGAGATCCTGAGCAACCAAGGTCTATCTAAAGAGTTTGGGAAGCGAAGACCATACTTCCGTACTACGGAGGCTCCCTGGGAGGAAACGGACATGCACAATGTGCATGTACAACGTCCTGGTCTCCATTGCGCATGTCTGTTTACTCCCAGGGAGCCTCTGTAGTACGGAAGTATGGTCTTCGCTTCCTATCCTTGCTCTACTATCCTTGTGGGTAACCAGGAAGTGCAGCCGCCCACCACACTACAGTGTGGGCTCACTCTAGCCTGTGGACGACCTGCAACGGAGTTGTTTTTTAAAGATTTGTTTATTGATCGTTATTAGTGAAGACAGGAAGGAAAGTGGGAGGGAGAGAAAGGGAGAGACACGCACCAAAGGTGCTCATGAACGGGATCTAATTTTGGCACAGCAGGGTACAATAGCTATTCACGAGAGTATATCGTTTCAGCACAGATTGTCTTAACCGACACGCATGCGAGCACCGGTGGGGAACTGTCTGCGTTTGCGTGCGCACGTGCTGAAGTGCGTCCGCGTGCTCGTGCACGTGTGGCGGAGACAGGTGGTCCTTTTTCAGAGTTTTGAACAGGTGGTCTTTACCCTGCGATCGCTGCAATAAATACTCGAATCAAAATGAAATATGGTTCGTCATCTCTGCCGCAGATAATGGAGGAGAGCTGTGAAAGGCCAATCATTCACCTTAATGACGGAATAAATCAAGAGTGAAAGACGCCAGTAGAGCAGCGTTCACAACGCTTTCACCCTGCTCAGCTGTTCTAGGAAGAGAAACCGGCCTCCTTGTTCCACGCGGATCGGAGGGGCAGTGACATATTTAACCCTTTCATTAACATAGTTGACCTGGCGAATTGCTCCGTTCATCAATCACACTCGCTTAGCCGTAAAGTAAAACACAACGAATGCCAGGTTTGCCAACGACCCTCAGGGCTGGTGACACATATGATGGTATCGCGTGGCACACACTGACTTACATGACACGGGGACAACAGGATCTCATATGCAGCTCAAGGGGACAGTGTAAGACATATGACAGACAAGAAGACCTAGTTAGTCTATAAATACACGCAGGACAAGGACTTGAATGGATACAGCGCTGTAACCCTGGCCAGTGTTACAGCTGATGCAATGAATGACGTGCAAGGCTTGTGCAGGAAGTGACATCAGAGTGCGCCTTGTCTGTGTGCTATTTTGGGCTTGTTGGGCTTTTTTATTCGTTTTTCTAAACTTTTCAATAAAAATGAAAATGAGAGAATAGCAGACGCGTTGCAGTGAGCAGCTTGAAGGTCTTCTATTTTCGGCTAGATTGCCTATGCACTATTCGACCATTTCACTATACAGTGTGTACGCACATGTGGGGGGGCACAGCTTTTGTCAGATGTAAGAAGTGGGGGGGGCTCTAAGGGATAAAGGTTGGAAACCGCAAGCGATGAGAAATGCGCCCTCCGCCCTGCTCTGCCCCTTGCGCGTATTATGCTACGGTTCGTTGTTCGGGGTATCATTATGCTAGCCTGTATTGTCATTCTAGCGTGCTGGTATTGTTAGTGAATTGGTCTTCTCATTTCCCTGCTGGCTGTTAAGTGACACTAAACCCAGTCTGTCCTGTGGTCTTTGTCACAGATGATTGATTGATTTGTTACAGTTACAGGACACAAATACGCAGGATTTGTGTCCTTGCCCCGAGGTCACGGCCCACTGCCGCTCTGTGCTGTGTTCATTTTAATGTTTAATTAATTCAGTCTAATAGCATCAGTTTGGAAATAGTGCACGGGTTCTTGCTTTCCCATCTCTTAGTCAGTGAAGTGCTTTTTCTTTTTCCTTCTTTCCTTCATGGACGTCAGACACCTCACTCATACTCTCTCTCAGTAATTTATTTGTTCACACAATGCTTTTGTGTAACATTAGGCCAAATGATTAAGCACTTAAGCCACTTAAGCTACTTAAGCCTTACATTGCGTTGCAACGGGCTGTGAGTGTGTAGATGATCGGTTGTTTTCGCTATGTTTTAAAAATCTTCCCTTAGTCTACAGTAAATAATGACATGCCTAAAATAGGTGACCCCATGGTTAAAGTGATTAACATCACACTTCCAATATTTTTGTGAAATACAAAAAAAAATCCTCCTTCTATATACAGTACATCTAGGCGTATTTGTCATAGTATTTTTGAGGGGGGCGCTAGACCCTCCTATGTCCAGCTTTGAGGGTCTGTGTAAACACAAGACAAAAGTGTGTAAACATAAACATTGAAGACAAAAGTGTGTTTGAACACAAACACTGAAGACAAAAGTGAGGACGCAAACTGTGATTGGCCAGATGATGTATGATGATAAGAGCGCCCCTCACTTCACACAGGTGTGATGTTTATAGAAAAGTGTTACCTTGGTAGAGTAGTTCTTGGTATAGTAGTTCCCTAGTATCTAGGATGTCAATATCATAATCACATTAAAATGAAATTAATTACTAATTAATGTGTTACTATTACTATAATTATGACAGTATACATTGAGAGGGACAATATACAGAGACAAATTAAAGCTCTCAGATTCCGCTGGCAGTTGAGAGGAATGTGTAAGAGATTTTTGTGGAAATTGGCTGTTGAATGTAGAACTAGTGATAGTGACCTCTTGGGGTTTACAGGGAGACAGATGGTCCCAGCATGTGGGTCAGGCGGCATGGATATCTCCATTTAGGTTTATCTGTGAAGAAAGTAACATTTACAACCTGTTACCATCTTCTATTTCTTAGCCACATGACACCTAACGTCCCTATTCCGGGGCAAACATCCTGTGAAAATAGCCAATATACGAGCTCACAACGCATTGCGTTATGTTGTGAGGTTTGACATCAGCTATTTTCAGCCAAAGACATTGGTTGTCTTTGGCTGAATATAGAGTATAGATGACTTGAAGAGAGGAGAAGCAAGCACACCACTGAGCAGCCCACCGTATAAGATTATCAGGTGCACAGTTCTGGTAGGGATAGTCTACAGACTCTGAAGTTCAGAAGCATCATGTAGGGATGTGTCTTTTTTTATGTTGTTTAAAAGCCACATGTCTGGTTGCCTCGGATCAGAGATACTCCGCCCTACTGATACGCCTGGTGACATCATGAGATTGAGTTTGAGATGAGATTGCGATTGATAAATTCAATGAATGGACTAAAACTGGGTGGAAGGAAACCATTCAGAAATAATAATGATATCATCACAGAACAAATGAAAAGACTGTAGGGCATTCCTTCATATTGGAATGGTGTTTCGTTTTTTACTTATTTTTTTCTTTTTTGAGGGCCGCTAGCCCCTCTTATATTCAACGTTTAGTGTAGATTTTTGTCTTACATTATATTAAATTCCCATTTACGAGGAATGGAGAATCTACGTCATGTGTGGACGAGCAAATCAGTATTTTTGTCCTACACAAAGATTGAATTCCCATGAACACTGAATGGAGAATTTACGTCATTATGTGGACGAGCAAATCTATATGTTACGTCACGAGGATGTACGATGATAAGAGCACCCCTCACTTCACATGGGAGTGATTTTTGTCACTGCTATTGTATCCTACTGACTCACATCTCAGTGTGTAGCCCCCTCCGCTTCCCTCCCCAGAACACGGGCATTTAAACGCTCAACAAAGATTCAAACCCACAACCTCCACAGTGCCAGGCACTTAACCACTGCACCACCCGAGCAGATCACAAACCAGGAGGGTCCCCTACACTACTACCAGGTTCCTACAGTACTACCATCAAAAGGAGAAAGTGGAACTGGATAGGACACACCTTTAGGAAGGACACAAATAACATCTGCAATCCACAGGGATAGAGGATACGGGTTAGGCAGAGAAACGCCCGGAGACGTTCCACACTCCAAGACCTAAAGAACATTGGAGTGAGCTGGCAGGAAGCAAAAGCCCAGGACCAGATCAGTGAGATGGAGATATGGGGAGCTCTGGTGAGCGCCCTGTGCCCCTCAGCGGGGTAAAGAGGATTAAGTCAAAAAGTAAGTCACCCGAGCGCCCGGGATTGATTTTTTAAAGCAGTGGGAGGCGGACAGTAGGTTTGTTACCGCTGGTTTTCTCCGCCGTCCAAGCCAAAATCAATGAATTTTGATTTCCCCACACATACCAGCAGAAAGAAATCTCTGAATCTGATTATCTGGCTACTCACGTGCCTGTCTGGATGACACGTTCCAACATACAATAAAAATCATTGACACAAGTCAATAATAGCTGCTATTGTTGAAAGGTAAAATGTGCTGCGCTAAGTTACGTGGCTGTTGCGCTTAAAAGGGTGCTGCTCTTCCTACAACTGTTAATTATAATTTGTCCTTGTGATGTCATCAGACGGACACTTATTCTGTGTACGATAATAAAGGAGAATTAAGGCTATTTTTAAGCACTCCCCAAGGGGCAATTACGTCCCTGCATTGACCCAGCAGTGGCTTGCTCCGAGTGAGCCAGCCACTGGGGAGCAGTTGGAGGTTAAGTGTCTTGATCAGGGACACTTAACCAGGTGACACGAAGCCTGAAGGAGTCGAGGATCGAACCAGGGGCCCCTCTGATTCCCAGACGCTACTCTTAATTGCTGAAGAAGTACACTACTTACTAGAGATATTGTTGTGTTAAATACAGCTCAGTGGAATCAGGATATAATGGAAAATGAAGTAACATGGTCTGAAGCCACACATACAGGTATAGCAATAGCTGGAGCTTTTTAGGAGTTTGAAACAAAGAATTTCAACCTAACTGCAGATGGTAGTGAAAATATCGAGCGCACTGAGAATCAGAAAAGTTGGGAAACACGGTAATCCAATCAGAAATGCATGTCCCATTCTGGACTCCCATGAACGATGAATTATGGAATGCAATCTTTAAACATCCTTTGACAGAGATCAATTTTCTGGTCTGAAATTATGGACAGCATGAGGTTGTCTATTTTCACAATTTTTCTAAATTCATGAAAGTATGAAATAGAACATCTTTCATTTGACATTGGTAAAACAAAATAACTAAAACACAAATGTTTTACCACTGATTATTATCACTCCGAGGGTAGATTTCCTCATTGATTGGCCCTTTTCGTCATTCTCGACGTGTAGCAATTCATGCCGAAATGAAAAGGAATTGTGTTCCACGGAGCAATCTTACTGTGTTTTATTGTAATTTAAAGACAGTGCTGTAGTTATTCTTGGTAAGTAAGTCATTTATGGTTAGAAGTTGTCCTTGGAGAACAAGGAGAGAGAACTTGTCCCACTTCCTGCAGGAGGGTTGGCGTCTCTCCAGAGCTCCCCTCAGTGATCATTTCATCCCCCTTTGTTCACACCTCTTCAATTTAATGCTACAATATTTTTGTTTATATATAATAGTAGATCAGCTAATATAATTAAGCATGCCCCACTTTTGTGCCTTGATTTATCCAGGGAGGGTGTGCTGAGTAATTATGCGGTTTTTAAATCGGCTTTCGCGTGCATTCGGTTCTGCACGTCCACACCTGGGAGCTGCCCAGTGCAAACACAGTGTTGTGCCGTGGGCCACAAAGCTGTTCCACTGGAGGGAGGTGGAGGTTAAGTGCCTTATACTCAAGGGGCAACCCGATGGCAGCTGCTAAGGCATGAAAGGGCATTTCTCATTTACTGTCCCCTGGCCTGATATTTTCCTGCCGGTCCCCGGGCGTCGAACCCTGATTGTGATTCTCTAGCCACAAGACCACATCTCCAAACAGTCAGCGTCCACAGGCTGCAGTGTACATTTTTTAAACAGACTTGCGTCCGTCCGTATGCTTTTTACATACAATGTTTCTGACTGCCTGACAGACAGAGACGTTGGCTCGGTCTGTGTGCTGCTGTAACCACTTGTGTGGAACGTTCCACGCACAAACCATGGATGCTTCCGAACTGCTTTCTGTCACATAAGATTGTGGAAAACAAAACAAAAAAACACAACGCAGCAAGCAATCAGATTGAAAAAGAAGAGGTAAAAAGGTAACTCTGCATCCTTGGTATTAATGCTTACACCAAGCTCTGCTAGCTTCCCTTTGTTAGAAACGGAAAATAACAGGCATACAGCTGAACACAATCTGTCAAGCAGCCATCTCATGCGTGTTGCGGAGAAGAACATTGAAATGCATTTGGAGCCCGAGTGCCTCCGGTTGCATCTCGTTTCATCCCACCTGTCTTAAGGTACGACGCCCACATCTCCAAAGCCTTTCACTGAGGCATATGCGTCACAGCGGGGGGTAGAGCCGCTGCAAAAGATGAGACCGCATTTGTGATCAACGGATAGATGCCGATGTGCAAGGCTTCATCTCTGGAATGTGTGATATGCTAATGAGACTTGTGTCCTTTTATTTTGGGATTGAGCCGTGTTGAGCAATTGAGGATTATCGTAATGATTTGATGTCGGCGGTTGCACACCGTCACATGCAATGTCGTACTTACACAGATGCCGTAAATAGCAGAAATATTATTTTGAAATGGAAACAACAAGCTCTGAGAAGTTTTTAATTCTTATTATTTTCCTGTTCTGGCAATGGAATCTCTTTCCCGAAGCAGATTGTGAGATTTAAACATCAAATAGAAAAGGTTCCAAAGTAATTTCACCGAGCTAATGTTTTCTGCCTCATCTCTGCGCTCATCATCATTGGTTTGTCAAAAGGACATCCTAACCCAATCTACCAGCTCAGACCAAAGACAGTGAGCTATGTAGTACAGATTGTTTGTTTTTGTATTTCAGTATGCTTGCTCACATCAAAGTACCAAAAGATCCTCTCACCAGTCGCTATCTGCCTCTGTGTGTACCAATAAAAACGATATCACAGAGGCTTTGATTATGCATTTTCTCAATACAAACTGAATTATTCAGTTTGAAGTTAAGCCATTTCATTCTATTTTTTGACATTTCAGATCCATGGTCCACATGGGGGTTGTGGACGGGCCGACGTTGTTCAATAATGCTCGACGCCGCCAAGATGAATCCAAATATTACTGTTTGCCTTTGCTGCCGCTCCCCACCATCGATTCCTTAATGCCGCAAACAAACCTTGACTAATGTCTTTGCCTGCAACAAGCACGGCCACAGTGGTCCACTTGCAGGCGGAGCAGTGACAGGCTAAGTCCAGATGGTCGCTATCACTCCCCTCGCACGACTTAGGTTTCATTTTCTTGCTTTCTTGTCCGTCTGAGAGCTTGACTGTGATGTGTGCCAATAAAGCATTTTCCACTCTCATCCTCCCTGGCAGTGGCTCTCTCCATCTCTCTCTCCAGAGTATGTCGGAACAGATAAAGGCAAATTACTGCTGTCTGTGCTTTACTCGTGTTCCCTCCCTCTCCCTTGCTCTATTCATTAAAGAGGATCTAGCCGCTCCTCAATCATGAAACTTTGCCTCAGCATCCAGGGTAGCCCGGCTATTCGTATTTGTCCATTGCCAGAGTTCAGCAACTTCGTATATTACATGAATGGTCACGCATCTCTCAAATGCTGTCTTTTCAGACTCTGAGAGTGGCTTCCTGTCAGCTTGTACTCTTGTACAAGCTGACAAGAGTTCAATCCTGGTTCAATCCTGGCTCCTCCTGGCGTTGTACGTTGCTCAGCAGACGCCTTGCATGGCTGGCTCCACTCTAGCGTCAGTGTGTGAATACGAATGCGAGGGTGTGTGTGTGTGTGTTTGTGTGCGTGTGCGTGTGTATGAATGTGAGGCATACATTGTAAGTATAGCATGCACTTTAAATGGTCTAGACTCTAGAGTCTAGACTCTAGATGACTAGAACGCTGCTACATGAATGCAGTCAATTCACCGTCACACGGCAGACATGTTACATGGCGACAAGGGAAAGAGGAGAAAAGGTAGAGAGTGCAATTAAAAGGCTCATCCTCCTCCCCTGCCAGTCTGTGCTCTATGTAAGCATCAGCGGGGTGACATTGCTCAGGGCAACGTGACAGTTTGTCAGGTGATGATGGTGCTGTCTGGCACCGACAGACTGCCGCGCGCCGCCTTAGAAGCACATTTCCCATTACATGACTCGAAATTAGGAATGTTTTGTGAGTGGTTATTACCTTGTGTGGTGACTGAGTATAACGGAAGAAACTCCCGAGTGCTCCTGCTCTGAGTGTGATTAACGCTCCACGGTTGAAATGTACACCCCAATGTGAACATCACCGCGGTTAATGTGGTTAAGATACATTTTAATTAAATTGCAAATATAAATCTGTAGATATTATATTATTATATTATTGTTTTCCACTTAGTTAAAAACTACAGCGGGGTAAAAAACATGCTGTACTGTGTTGCTTACTAGTCTGCCATGTTTTTAATCTGCTGTCGTTTTTTTAACCTGAACTGAAAAACAAAACACAACGTCAGCCTGGGATTTCATGCCCCTTTAACAAAAGCAAATGCATGTATTTAATTTAATTCAGTCTGACCAGAAGCAGGGATAATTAAACATATCCCCACCAGGGACCAAAAGCAGAGGCATTTTGTTTTCTGGGGTCCTTAAGCAAGATGTTGAAACCCTAGCCCTGTGCTTGTGTTCAGTCTCTCTGGCTAAGGGCGCCCGGGGGTGTAGATGCCTAAAGCCTAATCATTAGATTGTATACTTCTATACAAATAATATTGGCCACATGTGGATGCTGTGCTCAGGGAGGGTGAGGTTTATGATTGATTGTTGTATTTAATGCATTCCATTAGTCTGTCTAATAGCCTATGGGAAGACCTGTCTGCATTGTAAACTCAGATTGAAGTGTAAATGGAGGGGAACGTGGCCGACTGCCAGAATTACCTCAGTATCAGATATGTATTTTCAGCTCAAGTGCACAGTCAAAACTGTTAGATTGCTTGTTTTGTTTTTTTCCGCAGCATGAGTGTTAGGCGTCCAGTATTTAGACACCTGGGTGTGTACAGTATAAGATCAACAGAGTTATTACCCACAGGCCGTTTGCTGTTGGTAATGTTTCTATATCCTAGAAGTGGGCGCGGAGTCAGCAGTTTCACATCAGCGACAGTGACGTTCACGGCGTGTTGCCGCCGGTTACCGCCAACGCACAGATCGCGGGGTTCACTTCCAAGTCCTCAAGGTCGCACGTCTGATGGCGTCATGAACGAAGAGCACTTCGCCGCGGACCGATCCGTCTTTGTTAGCGACGCATTTATAACACTCAAACGTGTGCAAAGGGGCCGACCGCTCCGGGGAGCGTTCTGTCAAGAGAGAGTCTCACCAGACCATGTCTCCATTTGAATTCGCCCTTCAGTAGATTAATGCAATGTAAGGAAGGAACTCGGCGGAGGGACACTGTAGCATGGTGGCACGCCGTGCAATTTCACTGACCTACATGGAGTGTTTAGGGCCAGTCGTCGGGGGGGCGATGCAGTGGTGTTGTGTGGATCTTCAATGGCTTCCTCATCGATTGAGTTATTAGAACTGAGACAGTGCAAGAATTCAAAAGTACAATAATTAACCACTTAAGCCTTATATTCAGTAATTTTGTGAGAGCAGCTGATCCACAAGCTCTCGTGTCACCCTGCGTCGTGTTATGAGATTGCATTTATGGACATTTTTGGTGTTTGCCTCAAATCACATGCCCAAAATAATAATGACGCCACGTTGAAAGCGGGTTAAGTGCTCCCAGCATGCCGTTCGCCCCTACCCCGGACACCCCTATATACCCATCATATCCGACCCTGTTCTCCGCCAAACACTCACCACACTCTTCCACACTGGAGATGTTGTTAAATCTTCCTCTCTCGTTTAAATATTAATCTGCTGTGACTCGCCGAATTCTGTGTCTCGACGGAGGAATGGATGTCTCGCGGAGGTTGGCGAGGCCACAATGCACCACATTAATCTTCCACTCCCCTTCACTGTGACCGAGGGGGAAGCGTGTTCCTTTACAAGATTAAAGGCACATTCCATTTCATAACATATGTTGCTGTTTGTTGTTGATTTCCAGAGATCCGCTGGAGTGATGATAAAAAAACAACAGGCTGCGGAGGTATTAAGCCTGATTTATATTTAGTTGCGTGCCGGTGTTGCGCGTTCGGAAATATTGTCTGTCTGCAACACGATGTACGACTAAGTATAAATCAGGCATTAGTGTCCAGCGCTAGGATTGATGCTCTCTGCATCGAGGCTCCATTACAGCCAAACCACCCGTCAGTGTCTTAGGTTAAGAGACGCTGATGGAATACATTTATGTTAAGCCTTGCTTTATTCATGTGTAATAAAGGTAGAAGTAGATATCATCGGTTTTCATGGCTGTACAATATAAATGTAATTTAAAAGACGAAGCAATGTGGTGGCGCTATACTCTCGTTTCAAACTGTAGACGTGATCCTTCTATTTAGATGTGAGGACCCATTTCTGTTCAGCTGTCAGCCTTTTTGAAAAGGAATACATACTGTATTTCGTTAATCACAAGGTAAATATCCCATGCCATTTAGATTATAATTGTATTACAATCTAATTCATTTGACAAAATAGCTGCAATAGCCTGCAATCCTTAAAGGACCACTTCCACACTTTTCAACATGTATTCAATTGTAATTGGTCCTCACCAATGATCATGATAAAATGGCACACATTTTTTTCTACCCAGTCTGTGACTCATAGGAGGGCTGTGGGCAGTCCAAGCCATCGTTCTCACGATCATAAAAATATTGTTTAAAAAGAAATATCTGCCTAACGATTATATGTGGTGGACGGGTTTCTGAACTGCCCACAGCCCTCCTGCTTCTACACAGTCTGGATACAACACAATTGTTTAGATATGGTACAGTATGAACTGCTACCAACAGTTATAATTGTATTTATAACATACTCTATGTAGATTGCTACCGTTTTTCTTCACTAAAGAAGCATTTTTTTCTGTTTGTTTCTCAGGCATACTGTACAAAGGCAGTGGGGAGAACCAGTTCATCTCCCTCCAGCCGCCCGTCATCTCCACCGTCATGGGGAACGGCCGACGCCGGAGCATCTCGTGCCCCAGCTGCAACGGCCAGGCCCAGGGCAACAAGC
>OOFJ01029675.1:0-14556 GCA_900323375.1 Benthosema glaciale
ACACCGGTAACACACAAAATAAATGGTTCGCCAATGACACCTTTATGCCCACTGTTTGTTTGTTTGTTTGTTTGTTTGTTTGTTTGTTTGTTTGTTTGTTTGTTTGTTTGTTTGTTTGTTTGTTGATTGATTGATTGATTGATTGATTGATTGTCATGTATGAATTGGGATTCTTCCCAACATGGGTGAAGGTCAGTAGATTGAGACTTCTGGTTCCTTCAGTTTAGTTGATGTGAAAAGAGGTCCAACTATGTTTACATGCTTTAGTGGCTTAACTTATTTCTTCTGTGATGTATTTGGTTTGTGCTGTCATGAGGCAATTCCCCCAGTACAGAAAGCACTGTTTGGAAAGCTCAAAATGGGCCTTTTGAATTGTGAACTGATTCCTCCAACTCCATTTGTCATATCCTTACCTAGCTAGTTGTCACAGGTAATGGAAATGATGATAGATTCTTGTTTAGATGAAGAGAATCCATTATGCCCCTGCTGTTCAATTCTGCAGGCAGAAAGAAATGACTGTGCCAACATACAGTATGTCTCTCATGGTCTGTTTATGAAAAGATTAGCTGAATGGATTAAATGAATTGGAAGATGCCAAATTTGGATAGCTCTTGCCTGATCGACGGGTTGTATCACAGACAGATAAAATAATTACCATGAAATATTATCAGCATGTAAATTCTGTCTCTTTCTCTTCATGCATGATGACAAATGTGGTTATAGCAGGATGAAAGCGTTCTGAATGTATCACACTTGCTGATAAATATTCTAGCAACATGCCCCCTGCAACAAAGTGCTCTGTATTTAAATGAGTACAGCAGGAGGTGAGTTTTCTCAGTTGGGTTCTCTCTGAATAAGAACCTAACCCTTAGTTTATCCTACGTGGAACTCGATTTACACACACATTTACAGTAGAAGGTCCACAATTAGGGTTGTCCCGATCAGATCACGTGATCAGAAATCATTTTCAAATGACCGAATCAGATCGGGAGCAAATAAATTTGATCGGGACATCCCTAATATCAATATTATCATGATATTAGACTGGATGTTGTCTGTGATTTTGGATATAAAAGGTTAAAGTCCTACTATTTGCCACATACATTGCTGTATGCATCTCTAAAATTATTCCACAAGTAAACTTTGTTTAGTGTGGTATAATCGTTTTGTTTCTTTGGTATAATAATCGTTTGGTATGTCCATCTTTTAGTCTAACTTGTAGCACGACTTGTGGCAGCAACCAGAACCAATCACCAGAACCACACTTATCTTTTTAAACACATCACACGGCTAGTTTTAGAATGAATATCTGGCTTTCCTCTGAGGTAGAAAGTCTGGTGACACTACGCAACATGATTCAGCACCATGGCCAGAGCCACAGCTAGTCTGTGCCACAACATGAATTCAGCACCACGGCCAGAGTCGTTTTTCCATGCTTTGTGGTATACAAATAATACAGTATATATAATATTCTCAATGCATGAACAATATCCTTACTTCTGTTTGATTTTAATTTGTGCGTGCGTGCGTGCACGTGTTCCTCCTTTGTGTTTGAATGTATTCATGTGCCAATTACATGTTCCCTTTTTCTCATGTTTCCAATTTACTGCAGCTGTAGACATCAAAGCAAGATGACCGCGATAATGAGGAGAGCATTAAACAGACCAGTGCAAGGGGATAACAAGGACTGAACCCTCTTCACTTCTCTTAATACGTACCTATGTGGGGCTGCCTTACATTGGGTTATATCATAATTATCAAATCACATGTTTCTTGTGCAATGTTATATAAGTATTTACATTCACGAGTCGTCGTTAAGCCCTCAGGGAGAACCATAGCAACAATTCCAGTTGAGAGGTAGGGGTGTGTGTGTGTGCGGTGTGTGCGTGCGTGCGTGGCGTGCGTGTGTACTTGTGTAGGAGGCGATCAGTGGTGTCTTGCAAGTCAGGTGAAGGATGACACATATATGCATCTTCGTCAATACATCTTATCAATAATATACTGAGGTGTATGGATTCACTCCAATAGTTAATTAAAACCAATGGGGCAACACTGGCTCTGGGAGCACTGGCTCTGCGGTAAACAGAACATTCCCGGTTTCCCTGGCTCCTCCTACTTGCTTCGAGTTGAAGTGTATTTGAGCAAGACACTGAAACTCTAACTGATGAGCAGATTGATAGGTTTATTTATTTGACATGGACATGAAAACCACATTGGACGAACAAGATACATTGCTTAAAGTGTATGCAGCATGGGTGCTAGTCTGTATCCATATACTACTCAAACTATGTATTTATTTATTTTTCCTGGTATAGCCAATAAACACGATGGTGGCATTAACTCCAGTGCTGTCAACTGGTCAACTGTGTGATGCTATATGTCCGTTCAACCGATTCAGGTGCTGATCATTTCAACCTTCCTCCATGTCCATCCGTTTGGAGCCAGCATTGAGTACATTTGCTCCTATCTACAGTGCCTGGGCACCAAGGTACTGGACGTAGACACAGCAGGGGTTATCCCACAGAATCCTGCCATCCCGGATTCATTGAGACACAAATGAGACAGGCACACACAAGTATACAAACAGGTTTGACATAATGGGCCTGTTGTATGCCAGTGGTTGCAGCAGTTTGAGTGTCATCATAGCAGACACTTGATGCAGGCAGTGAGGCCTAATGCATTTACGAAGCCTTCTACTGAGACAGATGGCAGCTCTCTTAACTGAAACCAGGCTCAAATGTATTCTTCTACAAACGCTAATTTTATTTAAGATTACGGTTAGTACAGTTCCGGTGTCACTAATGGCTAATGGTTTTTATCTGGTCAGTATTTTGTCTGGGAATAGAATACAAAAAACAATTCCACATTGGTCTCTTTGAAAGCTTGTGTAATAAAATAGCTCTCAAGTGCTAGTGTAACTCAATATAATAATTGATGTTGTTCTAAAAATAGATGGACGCTTCAGTAGTATTCCAGTACTTTCTATGCTTATGCCCTTCTCTCCTCTTGGAACAGAAGACATCAATGACCGTTCTCCTGTTCTGTGCTTACATTTCTCTCTCTTTGCTATTCCTTAAATGTCTCATCTTGACTTTGAATGGGACTCCATGGAATGCATGTGGACATGTCTCCTTGTGTGGGATTCAACATGACATCCAGACTGTGTATTACTCATTTTAAACGTAATTAGCACGCTAAAATCTTATATGTTAGAAATAAGCCATGTATAGTATAAGATATGCTGAGCTGGCTGTCTGTCTCTTACTTGTAAACATCCCATAGCCTGAAGGGATGATAAGCAACATAATGCTCAAAAAAAGGCATTTCACCACAACTTTAGTGCGTCCTTCCTGACTGTTTGTTTTTACTGAGCTGTCTGGGCCGGTGTATAAGACATTTAAATGAAATTGTCTTACACAATTAAAGTCATAACATGTGGAGTCAGCCTTTACTTCAAAGTTACTCAAATACTGTATGATTTGTAGATCATGGTGGAGTGTGCGTGCGTGCGTGCGTGCGCACATTGTATTCCCTGCACCTTCAAACAGAAGCTGACGGGGGTGGGAGCCAGTCTGGAGAAACGCTGGAACCTCTGTGGTTTCCAGAGCATCAAGACAAGAGCACATACTCTTTATACTGAACATAACTAAGTGAGCTCTGTCTTGATGTTCTCTCTGTCCTCTGGGGAATAGCTGTCATGGAGACATTCTTTCTCCAGCATATATTTTTTCAGTACTACATCAGAAGAACTTTCTATGCAGCTCCACACCTACCCCATACCACCCACAGCTCTACTTCGGGCTGCACTATGAGCTTATATATCTGCTTTAGTGCTTTTGAATAGCCAAAGTTTAAATTATGGTTAAAGTGGTAAAAAAGATTGTGATGCTGTATTAACTATCATTTTTAACTAAAATGACACAGACGTGTTCCCAGTTTTAATGGGTTAATCATGCTTTCTCTCTGCAGTCTCCTGGATAGTATGAAGGAGCTTTATGCTCTCAAAACCAGAATGTGCATGTACCGTACGATATGTGGGTGTACACGGCATGCTAGAGATCAAATAAAAGGGATTTCAATATAGCTGTGGCAAACAGCTAGTGAATGTCAACGCTATTTGTCAGCTATGATGGGTGGGCAGTTTTTTAAAGGTCGCTCCAAGCAGAATCTCTGGGTTCAACCTGGGCCAGCTTCAGTGGGTCTGGTTTCACAGAAGCCCACACAATCAGCTGTGTACAGCGAACATTAAAACAATGTGTGAGATTCAGCCGCTTTACCATAAGACGCTATCCCACTATTCAATGCGAAATCACATCACAACGTTTGGAAACGCAGTCTCAAAAAGAGGTTGCAATGTGAAACAGAAAAATATGGAATCATATGAACTGATACATTCAAATCATGTTGTCTTTATTGTTGTCATGTTGTCTTTTTTTAATTTCCACTGGGATTCTGTCGACTGAATACAGTACTTCCCAATACATGTATAGCTGGGATACATCTTACTATAGTAAGATTATATATAGATTATTATTTTTTTTTAATCATTTTTGATCCCCTGCTACTTCTGGTCTCTACTAGGTACAATATTAAAAATGTAGGAAATTACGACTCCTCAAAATGGATGAAACACAAGTGTAATGCAAGGTTTTGAATTCAGCTGGACAAATAGTATTTAAGAACACGATGCATGCACATCATTACTTGCAACAGTTATGTATCTAATGCTGAGGAATCCACACACTGGTGCCTCATTTCGTAGGCTAGTGAGCACAGCACGTAGCTTTGCTGGAGTATTGAGTAGTTAATTAATGGTAAAATTACAAGGTAAATGATCTATGAGGTGAAGACAGGTGGATAATCATTCACAGATCATGTGGAAAGGCGAGCCACGGATCGGCAGAGCTAATTTCAGAATCCTGCAAACAATGTTGTTTATGAAGGCAGATTTAATTCTGCCCCCCGCCTCTCATAAAACATGAACCCTACCAGCCATATATCTGTTATAGCCATTAAAGGAATTTACAAGGGACTGATATTGTTATATTGCTGCTTGGGAGATAAGGGAGATATTTTCTTTTTTATTTCACCCACATTTCTCTCTCTCTCTCTCTCTCTCTCTCTCTCTCTCTCTCTCTCTCTCTCTCATATGCCCATACAGTTTACCTGTTTAAATCTAGTCAGTACTGCGTGAGATAACCTTCAGATAAAAACAGTTATTTCCCAGGGTCAATATGGTAGCGACCACAACCATTATCCTGATACTATCTGTAATAGAAGGTCAACTGTTAAAATTGTCTTTGAAAAATGGACTTCATTACTGCTGGCTGTTAGCCTCTATAATTCACTACAGTGTAAACTAAAGTGCATTTCAAAATATCCGCAAAAATGACCTTGTTCCTGGAGAATCAGCCTAGACCTAAATCGGCAGAGACATATGACCTTCCGTGCGTGCGTGAAGATGAAGGTCAATGTTCCATCTTACACCTGCACTTGCTTTTTTTTGCCCATGATTGTTGGCCACAATTCCATGCTCGGCTGTATTGCTGTGGTCCCTTCGGAGAGATAGCAGGCAAACATTGATCAAAATAACAATTCTATAAATAATAATAAATAAAGTTAAAGATCTATGAGGGTCCATTTAGTTACCAACTCTCCATCATTTGTAGATCGCAGTGGCAAATATTTTAGCACAGCAAGCTAAAATGCTGCCTCTGTGGGTCCAGACAACGGTTTGATTTGGACTTGTACGTCAGAACGATTTAACAGTTATATTAGTAAATTTATGTTTTAATGGTAGTTTAATGGTAGTCCCTGAAAGTCACAGCCTTCACTGATAGCCAGATACATAAAGATGGCTGTGACCAGGGTTGTCCCTATCAGATCACGTGATCGGAAATCGGGGGCGATCACTTCATTTTCAAATGATCGGAATCGGATTGGGAGCAAAAAAACATGAACGGGACATCCCTAGTATAAATATTATAATAATATAATAATATCCATATCATGATATTATACTGGATATTGTCTGTGATTTTGGATATTGTACTATTGTCATATGCCATAAGTGTTCTATAAAAACATAAATATCAGATACGGAAAAATCGGTATCGGCAATATCAGGAAGATCAGGAAGAGAGAAGTGCCTAAGAGAGAGACAAAGAGAGAGAAATCTACTGGAAGAGAAACAGTTCACCAAAGCTGAGCTTTCTGTTCAATTGTTGTATTGAGTTACAAAACACTTGAGGGTTCTTTCATTGCATGAGGTTTCAAAGTGGAATGTTTTTTTTTCCCAACCTCAACCAAATAACTCATCCATTAGTGACATCGGAAACGCTCAAACGCGGTAAACCATTAAGCAATCTTAAAATGCGCCCGTGGTGAGGAAGAATAAAAACTATTTAATTTGAGCGCCCCCATGGTTTCAGTTAAAGTGCTCCACTGAATGTTTTGTGAATGCTTTAGGGCTCACTGACTGTGTCAAGTTTGTTAATCTCTCAAAGTTGAAGCTTGGATGAAATTTAAGACTCTTTGGCAACAGATCTGACATTTTTTTGTTAAAGGACCAAGTTAATGTATGACTGTAACAAATGATGCACAGCGCTCAAGCTAGTTCAGGCAGAGACCCTCAAGAGGTTTACACTACACTACACATACGTGGGCAGCATGCCGGTGATGTCGGGCAGAAACCTCTTATCTCCATATTTTAACTGTTTTTTCGTAAATCACCCTACTTGATCATACTACAGCATCACACAAAAGCATCCAAGGTAGAAGATCTAGAAGCTTGAAATACAGAACTGCATAACGAGTTCCTTTTCCACACGCTATACGTCCAACGTAAACTCTGTCAGGTGAAAAGAAGCGGCTTGGACTCCTCATGCATTGAAGGAGCATGAGGTCAGTCCGTTGCTCTCCCCAGGTTGGCAGAGGAAGTGTAGCGGCCAGGATTGCGCTAGATTAGACAGTTGACACTGGTTGAAAAAAATGGGTTACAAAAATTGTGGGATAAAAATTATAAGTAAAACAAATGTTCCCATAACATCAGTGGTGCTCCTTGCAAGGTCCTGGCACCTTTTCATGCCAGGACCCATGGAGCTTTGCAGATGGTGTTTGGAGTGTGAGTAAAAGGAGGGGCTGTTGGGTATAGTGCATTCTTCTTTATTCACATTTCAGATCTCTGTCTAAATTTCAACTAAAACATATTTCCTCATAACTATTTAGCATGTTGCAAATTATGTTTATTCGGTTCAGTTTCACCAAACCGTGAATAGCATCTCTGTTGACTCTGAATGTGGCACAATAAACACTAAGGGGTGAATTCACAAAGGGATTGCGATGCTTTTGTGGCCATTACACGAGCAAATAAGACAGAAAACAAGCGATTAAATCTCCCCCAGAAAGTGTGAATGCATTCGTACAATATTATGTGCTGCCCAACAAATAGCATCTCTGTGCTCGGGTGCTCTTTGTGTGGATTTAAATGAGGTAATTCTGCCTACATTTGGCACCACATTGGCCCCTTTCTATGCAAATGAGCATCACTGCAAAATCAACAACATCCACTTCGCAACATAAGTGCTAATAGCCACACACAGAGTCAGGCAATGTTAGTGTCTTCATTTTGATTACTACACAAGCCAAGCATTATCCATTTCCAGGTTTTTGCTACATAACGCCTAACCACCAGCCACACAGGCTCCAGACTCCTACTATTACAAGGCTGACTGTACTCAATCTAGGGTGACCAGATGTCCCCCTTTGAGGTGGGACAGTCCCTAATTCCAAATACTTCCCAAGGTGTCCCACAATTTGAGACCCTGTCCTTACTGTTGAGCCTCAACTGTAAAACGTTTGGTCATGTTTGTGCCAGCAATATCTTTTGTGAACCAGACCAGACCTTAACCCATTAAAACCGGGAAAGCATCTGTGTCATTATCTATATAGATATTAGCTTTATTTTAACCATTATTTTATACTTTACCTATTCAAAAATAGCAGATCAGTATACCATAACGGCATGACACGCTATGAGCTTCTTCTGCTATCTTTGGAAAATCGTGGACATTTTGTACAAATCTTTGAATAGGACTATACGTATTTAAACTAACTCAAATATTTGCTGCTTGGGGGTCCCTGGAACAAAACCTTTTGAGATGGGGGTCTCAAATACATATCATTATGGGGGTCTTTCAAATAAAAATGTTTGAGCAACAAAACTTTGAATTTAGACATTTTTAGAATCGGCCTCAAGTCATAATGGTAAGACAGGCAGATAGTGGGCGCAATTGATGCACAATTCATGGTGTGTTCTTTGTGAATTCTCCCCTCAGTATTGTAGAAGGGAGAGCATGAGACCTGCCCCGCTCTTCAGATGTGCTGAATTACAAGCTCTGCTCTGCTGAGGCGACAATGGTTAGAATTTTATTTGTACGCTCAAAAGTCTGTTATAGTGCAATCTGGGAACCCATCAGCAAAAAAAGGAAAAAACAGCAACCTCTGCTATTTGTTTCCTTTTAATTTGCCTCTGGGGCGCCGCCTAGTAGAATGTGGATAGCAGGATGTTGGGTCCGAATGGGATGTTACAGTGGATATATTGTTCATAAAGCCACATCCAGTTATCATTACATTACACTGAACAATGTTAACCCAACACAGCGCACGCACACACGCACGCACATGCACTTTTGAGAGGCGTTAGCCCCTCCTATGTCCAGTGTGATTTGCCGTAATGAGATGATGTATGATGTTGTACGATGATAAGAGCGCTCACTTCACACAGGTGTGATTTTTATTTTCTAAAGTCAGAGGCCTCCTCTTCAGACAGAATCCAAGAGGGTTGCAGTAATGATTCAGACGTTGCATTTTAATTGTATGAGGAAACAAGCCTCTCCACTTAAGAGGTTAATGAGCAAAGAGGGGGAACAATTATCCTGTTATGACAAACACCAGAAAATGATAAACCCGCCCTCTCACCTCAGCCAATCCCACCCCGTCCAATCAAGTGGCAGGGCTTCTGACAGCCACGTTAATCTGGATAACAAGTTGGGATCTGATAGCAGAGGTTTGCTTTATTGCGAGCAGAGCCTGCACATAATGTCCACCTCTATGCTTTGCATGCTGATTGGAGAAGGTCTCTCATTATCTGATGACTGGGATCAGAATGATTAAAAAGCAGGGATGAGAGAGTGGAATGATATGAATCACACAGAAAACGGGGGGAGGGGGGACATGAAATGGAGGCAACCCCTGACATCTGTGACTACTTTGTTGCCCTGGTGACCACTCTTGATGATTATAATGGGCATATAGACATGTGTGACAGTGCTGCTGTTTTCTTGATGATTCAGTGCAGAGAAAATGACTTCTTTGAGCAAAGACCAGGCTTTTATGGCCCTTCAGTGTCACTTCAAAGAGCCTGTTACAAGCCTGCAGCTGTGACACACACTAGTGATGCTAATCTTGGGGAGCAAAACGACCCGCGGCTGCCCGCATTCATGAATAATTTGACCCGCCCCAACCAGCCCTGCCAAAAAAGTCAACATTTCTCGACCCGACCTAGCGGGTTACAGCACGTCAACCCACACAACACTAACACACACACACACGTGTATGCATGCACACCGCGCACAACTGAGATCATTCAAAGGGAATAGATTTCATTGGCTCAGTAGTTCAATGTCACTTGATATAATCTTTAGTAGTGTACAATGTGCCAAGTGTGTGCTTTCCTATGCATGCATGGCCATGTCTTATGACCTTGTGTCCAAGGTCTGCGGGCATGCGAGACCTCAGAGTCATTAATCCTCTGCTTGAGCTGAGGGGTAGCTAGTAGCTACAAGTTGACGTAACAATTAAATTCTCTGGCTTCATTTGATTTTTTTTTCATTGAGGTGTTTTGAGGAGTCGATTATGTTGCTTATATTGTGATGATCCACTGTCATGTTGTGTAATGTACTGAGTAACTTCAGATGGGATCACCACCCATTGCACCTTAACGCAATCAATGAGGAGTGTGTGTGATTGGTTGCTGTATTGTGGTTGCTTGTCAGAAAGGTGGTCCATGAACGGAACGTTGTCTTATTAAAAGGTTTCTCTATGGAGCAAGTGAAGACGCTGTGTGGGTTCTTCTATTTTTATATCTCATCTGCTCTACCAACGCACCTGTCCCTGAGCTAAGACTTTGGTTTACCTTTGATCTCCTAGTCCTGGAACACAGATAGCCAATGAGGGGTAGAGTTAATGATCTAAGAGTCTCATGGGAGATGGAGGTTTCTAGTGGGTTGTGTTGCGAGCTGGGTTTGCTAGGTTCGGGCCAATGACCTGAACATGTTCTTCAATCAGTTTGACTGTATGCGTGCAGCAGATAACTTAACTAACACTTAAAGCCGGAGTTGTGTCTGTACTTGGATCACTTTTTTATCTGTCCTCACCAAATCTCTTTGCCAGGCATGTCAAGCGAGTGGTGACAGGGTTTTATTTTGGCCATGGAGTAAGAGAGGGGTAATAGATGGGCTTAGAGAGGAGATGAAAATGATGAGAAAGAATAGAAACATAAGTGGCCCAGCGCTTCTCAGTTCTGAATGTAGAACAGAGAAGCATTGAGGGAGAATGAAAACAATCATAATTATTCCTGTGTTCTTAGTACCGACACAAGCATGCGTTGCCTAAACCTGGGGGGGTTAGTGAATAGAAGGAGAAAACGGATATGAAGAGCGTGAGGAGAAAGAAGACAAAGAAAGATAAAGAAAGTCGAGAGGACGGAAAGAGTAGAAACACATGAGAGGCCCAACGTGTCTCAGGAAGGATGTAGGATTCACTTAGTATAAGAAGACCATATTTAATGCACACAACAGGAAGGAAAGAAAATTATGCATTCAACGCAAAATAGCTTTCTATGCAAAGATGCCTTCCTGACCTCGATTTACTGCTGGATGTGGCATGCATGTGGGCGTTTGGGGGACTGCCTGTAAGTCAGACATCCCATTAGTTATAGTTAGACCTGCCTGGCTGGTTAAAAATCACCCATGGCTCCCGATGTGTGTGGCGGGTTACTTAAAACTAATCTGTGCTGCAGGTTAAAAATCATGTGTGGCTACAGCGTTGCTGTAATTTGAGCTGATCCCTGTGTTGTGACTCGGTGCTGATGTGGATTTATCAGTGTAGTTGTCTACAGGTGTATGGATTCTGTTATGATCCTTGCACAAGAAAAACACATTTATACATCACCTTGACAACCATCATAAACATTACATTTATACATCACCATGACAACCATCATCAACTAGATACACACACACACACACACACACACACACACACACACACACACACACAAAAATACTTTCTGTACGTAATAAGCAATTTCATGTACCTCCACTTGGGAGTTCTAGCGGACCTTAGTAACCCAGGTCCGCAAAATGACGGACCTCAATGGAAAACAACGTGTATAATATGGCTGGTTTACACAGAAGCATTTAACATTAGCCCTTAACTGGAAGTGACGGGGGCGTCGCTTTAGGCTATGGGACAGCATGTTATCACCATTTACATGCAGTTGAAAGGATTATTTTCAAACCTCCATAAATCGGAATTTTAGAACGTTGTCCTTGGTGGATCTTCTGCCATCCAATGTTTGGATCTAATTTGTGACTTTGTACCGTGTTCCTCCCGACATGTACCCGCTTCTGAAAGCCACTAAGAAAAAGTTGTTACATATTTGACTTTTTCTTTTTTCTTTTCTTTTGTGTGTGTGTGTGCAAATATTCAACTTGATATTTTCCCCTAGATCACATTTATTTGTTTTTAAGCCAACCGAAGAAACAGCCAAGAGAGGTGAATAAACTTGATTTCCTCCAATGATTACATTATGATTGATTACATCATTTCCATAATATTTGCTCCGAACAAGACATCTCAGACTGATTGAATCATAACACTGAAACAAACCAACAAATTAGAACCGCACGCGTGCACTCCACAAGCCTTGCCTAGTTTAGCATTCTTAAAGTTGGTGCTCACTGTTGCCATGGCTGCCAATTCTAAAAACAGATGTGCGATTCAACAGGTTTGATGCTTTTGTAGCAGGATGGGCGTTGCTTCCCACTTCCCACGCTCCCTCCTCCCACTTATTAGTGGCTTGATTAGTAGCAGTATAAGGCAGTGTGTGTCTGGGGCTCGAGTCAGCTGTTTGTCTCTCCGCTTGTTTGTGGCTGCCACACATGCTGCTTCAGCTGGTGTGTCCACACGGAATCTGTGTCTAGGCTTTCTACAGCATGTGTATTTTTGCATATTGGCACAGGTAACTCTCTCTCTAATTCATCATCAATAAAAGAATGCGTTATGTGCACTCACACTTGTGCCCTTTTCTTGGGTTTGGACCATAAGACGGTGCTCTCTGCACGGCCCTAAAGTTCTGCTAAAGCAATGTCTGAGTGAGGGACAAACTACTCACTGTAGAGTGCCCGTTATAATGGCAAGTTCAAGGTCATTGTGTGTGCGCTCGGGTAGCGGAGAAAAGCGAGAATATTCACAAAGTAAAGGAATTAGAACAGCTCCAGCGATCATGCATGTTTTATTTGTGTTGTGTTTTAAGGTTTCCTCACTCCATTTAAAATGTTGCAGTGCAGTTCAAATTATAAATAATTGCGGTGTAATTATGGCGAATGAAGGGCATTCCACATGAGAAGCGACTGCTGCACCTAGTGATACATTTTCAAGGGAAGCATTCAGGTATAGGTACTATGGGGAGGCGCAGGCAATCTGAAGGCCTACAGCGATAAGCGGGCCATGGCTCCCTGCGTGAAAAGCCCTTGAGTGCTCATCTGATGAGCTTATTGATGCTTTCTGTCTGTCAGGGTTTTTACCCCCTTTCCCCCAGGTGCACATGATGACAAGGAAATGCTGTCGTCAACACATAATCAAAACCAGAACATCAGCAGCTGTCTACTCTACAGGACTTATCTGGATGTAGTGCACGTTTGATTGCATGACATTGACATTCAATGAACCGTCTGTTCTATGTCGTATTTTTATGGGCCATGTTACTACTCAGTGAAGTAGATGTTATAACTTTAAGAATTTATTTGAAAGAGCACATACTGTAGCATGAAAGTTTACTGATTCATTACAACTGCAAAGGCCACATAATGAGACTCATATCGGAACCACCAAGCTCAAAGTGTGTCTACGTGCTTTGCTAGATACTCTGGGATGACACTCTTGATCTCACTCAATCACAAGTAGAAAATCTGAGTAATAGTTCTGCAGCCATATTTCATTCCCCACACATCCTGATCCATTATTTTCACCTAAGAGATCTTGGTGAGGCTGGGAAAGGTGGGGACCGCTTAATAGACCATTCAGAGTAAAGCAAAACCCTATGTTTTCAGTGGTTAAGGTACAGCGCTTTGTCTCGCAGCTCTAAGGCCTTTATTTGATATGATCCATTAACCAATTACAGAAGTATGGCTACATCCTGCAGATCAAACAAGATTATCCAGTAAACCACTCAGACATGATGTGGACAATATGGTTTCAATTACATTGTCGGTGGAGCCTCCGGTTACAGCGGGGGGCTGACAGGAAGTAGGGACTGAACGTGTTTTACAGTTATGTGAGAACATAGTGTGAGAAAATCCCGAGCGAGAGATCCCGAGCCAGTAAAACATCTGTTAAATCTATAAGCATGGGTCCACACAACACAGAATGGGCTGAACAAGAATCTGTCCCGGTTTTAGCAGAGTCGGCAGTATAGAGAATTGGGTTAGAGAATTAAAAAATGTCTCTGAATCCCTGTGGTGCCAATAGCCCCCCACATCCAGGGTCAGTAAACACAATGAAAAACGACCAGATGTATAAACAGAATAATCTGTTCAATTGTGGTGTAGTTTGATGTGGCGCGCAGCGACGCGCAGCGCGCACCGTCCGTGTGCCTTGGAGAGGCGCACGGAAATAATCAGCAGAAGTGAGTGTCTGCTGTGACGCTGTCACTTCATTGTGTCCATTGTGTTTATACAATTAAGATGTTATTTGGCTTGTTATCATTATTATCATCATTCAGTCCTCACCTGATCTTTTTGGCATGGAGCCAAGAACACGTCTTTTATTTTAATCATATCTCGGTCAGATTTGATTTTCCGAATCTTACATTCCGCTTGATAAGGTTTCGTAGAGACGACCTACACGCGCCCTCTATATAGCAAATTAAAGATCGATAATTGGCGATCACACAGCACTTTGAAGTGAAAAATGAAAAATGAAAAAATGAACGAAAACTGACAGATATGATTAAAACAACAATACGTGTTCTTGGGGAGGCATGCGCAGGTGGAAAAAAAAGGAAACTGCAGGCTGGGGGGAGTGCAGCACCAGGCAGCAACGGGTCATGGGTAAGGCTGAAACAATAACGCTGGGCATAACGGGCAAAGATAAGGGGTCTTTTAAAGGCAATGGGATGTGGCACAGGGATTGTTTGAATTGCTGAAACGCCCAGACCACACCTATGCATAATGTAACGGGTCGCGGAGGTGTTTGAGGGGTTTAGAATGGTCA
>OOFJ01029677.1:0-18088 GCA_900323375.1 Benthosema glaciale
ATTCAGGGGTTATGAAAGACCATAGATCCATGGATGGTATGATGAATGCTAGATGCTGTACTCCATCCCTCCAGTGTGTTACGGCCATGTATTACTCTCTCTCTCTCTCTCTCTCTCTCTCTCTCTCTCTCTCTCTCTCATACACACATACATACATACATACATACATACATACATACTTATGATTATTATTATTTTCATGCAGATATAGATATTCTGCATCTGCCCTCCTATAACTGTTCGTATGCACTGCTTGTGCATAATTAACCATGGTGTAATTGGGGTGTGATTGGCCCCCACTCCCAAACTTTCTTTCTCCAAGGACATCCCCTGCATGGATGGAAGAAGTCAGTTGAGTATTGGGTGTTTTCTGTGAAAGCCTGCCAGTTTTTCTCAGCATGGTGCCACCAACAGCTACACGCAGCAGGTCTCTTGCTCAGGGCCCCTCCCAACCAAGAAACATTCAAGGCCAAATTGCTGAAATATTAAATGTATGAATCTAAGTACCTAGAGGCATGCATGCGCATCAGTGTCATTACGCCGATACTTCAGAGAGAATATACATACATACTGTTGTACAGTACATGTCTTCGAATCAGAAGAACATAGTAAAACAGGGAGGGTTCACTTAAAGCTGCAATCCTCAACTTTCATGTCTTAACTGGAGGGTATAGGACATGAAAGGAGTCATGGACAGGCACAAATGGCCGTGTCCGCGGGTGGGAAATCAGACAGGGAGGGAGGGCTGCATTAGCAACTCCTACGGGTTGGTGACAGAGCAGAGCTGAGAGGAATAGCGTTCCTCAGCATGCATTACGTCCTCACGGTGAAACTCCTCAGGTGAAAAGAAGCTGCTGATGAGGAGATACATGGGTTGTTTAGATAGAACCCAACCAATAGGGCGGGGGGAACTACATATGGAAAGAATGAAGGCTTGGGTTTGGGATACATTTTAAAAGGTAAAAATAAAGAACACAAGAAATCTATAAGTGCATTTGAATGATGCCCTCAGCCAAGGTTGATTGCTAAACTAGTGATTCTATATATTGTATATTCAGTAAATAGATTTGAGTGTGGAGAGGACTTCAAGTATGAGACTGTCTGATTAACTGCTTAAGATCAGACTACTAATTACCTCCTCTGTCTTACCCAACAATACAAACCTGGTTTGTGCGTGCGTGCGTGCGTGCGTGCGTGCGTGCGTGCGTGCGTGCGTATTCGTGCACATACGTTCAATTTATTTTATTTTCCGTAATTCCTAAACCTGGCTTTATAGAGAATGTTGTCATTAATATTCCAAACAAAGCAGTTGTAATGTAATGCAACAACAGTTATCTATCTTCATTTACTGTATTTGTTATTTATATCTACGCTTACACAACAAAGGTCCATACATCTTAGCACTGGAAGTAAAGGTCAGGGCCTCCTTCTAGACAGCATGTTTTCTTCACTTTTGTATTATCATTCATCATTTAATTGAATTGGCGAGCTGTGCTATGCACCGTTATGCTATGAGTTATTTGAAGTAAAGTTAGTTAGACTTCAGCCAAGAATTTGCCATTTCCACAGTACATTTCTTCCTGGCTTAGCCTTACAGAGCTGACAACGTGGCTTAAATTAAATGTAATAATACCTAATAATATCATGGGTTTATTTATATTAGACACAGATTTATGTCATATGAACTGGTGACATGACTTTCAGAAAATACAATAATTAAATGTATAACTATTTGTTTTGACACAGTGAGAAATACTGTAGGCTGGGGGAGACTGTGAGGTGGGGTTATATACGCTGAGTCAGAAGCCTTATCTTCACAACCTAAATACACTAACACTGTATAATATAATGGTGACGATCTTCATATTTATTCATCGTGACATTGAGAAGAGATTAGACTTTTCTAATCAAATCGAAAAGTATTCCAGTAAATTATGCTATTGTTGATAGAGTGTTTTTGAAAATGATAAATATGTGATTGTTAAGTGGGGAAAGTGTAACCAATGAGGTTTCTGTACCGCTACATTAAGCTAGCCACAGTGGGTGGTACAGCTGAGATGTGTCTCCATGGCACTGACACTGTAATCTCTGGATTTAAGGAGTGAGACACCCTTTGAAGATGAGTTAGTATTCAAACTGTTTGAAGTGTTTATGGAACATCAAGCCAATCTCACAGCTCAGGGCTAAACACTAAAACTGTAGTGAATTGACGGGTGGCACAAATGACAGGATTAGTTTTTAGAATATTTATTTCTCCGTGGTAATTGGGTGAGATGATCCATGGCAGATTATGTGTGATTTTGTGTCCTGGTCGTTAGTATTGATGCAGAAAACGTAATTTTACTCCATTTATAAGTAGAGGTGGGTGATGTCACCTTCTAAGACTAGGGGGTCTTGTAAACCAAATGTCTCACGTGTGTGTGTGTGTGTGTGTGTGTGTGTGCGTGCGTGCGTGCGTGCGTGCGTGCGTGCGTGCGGATGGATGGATGGATGGATGGATGGTATGATATGATATGATATGATATGTAGAGTATGAAGTAGACAAATCATGTCTTGCTAGTTGCCACTACATGCATGATGCCAGCCACAAAACAGAAGCACTCTGGCCATGAAAGCCTTAATTTCCAAAATAAAAGTGAAACTTAAAAAGAGGCTTATCCGTTTGGATGTAGTTGAAAAAGCTCTGCATTTCTGGTAGTCTTACCAAGTTGCTGTGGTCGTGCTGTGCAGCATGGAAATACATTATAATAAACAATTGTACCCGACCTGTACCAGTGAATCCACCATCTTTAAATTGTGTATACAGATAGCTAAATGGCTTCTTAGACCACACTTTATCTAAAATAATTCTGTCTTCCTGTTCCTCGACCTCCTCCACCGCTCTCTGTCCATTGGCAGATTAGTTACTATGAGACTGTACAGTCATTTGCTTTTGTATTAAGGTTGTGTAGACATCTGTTCTACACACTCCCAGATGCCCTTGTTTTCTGTGGCAGTGCTATATTGTGATACATAAATAAGCAGTGTTTTGCTGTGCTGTATTTCTCGGAGGAATTCACTCATGCTGCTGGCACCATGGTGCGGTTCCCCATTCTCCACTGGGAGACGGCTGGATGGCTTGAACACTCCACCTCACCCTCTTTCTTCCATTTTAAACACCCAATTTATTTCCTTCGTGAGATGGATCTTGTAGATTGAATCATTTTCACAGTTGGAGGCTCGTTGTGGTCCTGAAATGAAATGAACCCCCAAATCAATTTCAAACGGGAACAACAATTGAGCTCTCCCCCTGCATCGCTGAAGTACCTCTTCAAATGGATTTTGTTATTGAAAACGAAATGTTGTATTTTTCCCCACACCACATCTTTCCCTTTATTGCAGATTACTGCTTTGTTCTCCTCACTGCCTGATTTCCGCTGACTATGGCGTAATCTAGGTTAATTTTCGGCACTTTTGCTTTTCATGTCAGGAATTCCATAAAAGTGTCGTTCTGAAGGGTGGTGGTAATTTCTGCCAGGTGATTTATTGCTTTTAAATGGAGCGCCTTTTCCGCCTCTCCTTTGTCGCTGTGAGTTAAGCAGCCATGAAATTGCCTGAATAATGGTGTTTAAATCCAATCTAGGTTTGTCCCCTCAGCTTTCCCGTACACCATTCAATAGCAGTTCTCCTGCTGGTCTGTTGCAACTTCTTCCTCAGCCAAAGCTCCAGGATTTCACATTAGTGTCAATTCAGGTTCATAGAAGGATTAACCACTAAAGCTGTATTTCATACTTCGTCGTACGACAAAGTGATAATAGCAGATCCACAAGCTTACAATGCAAAGCGTCAAACATGGTATGAGCTTGTACATCTGCTGTTTTCGCTGTGTCTATAAATTATATATATTTTTAATCTTCATATATGTCATTTCCAGAATCAGGGCGCCATGTTGACCATTGCCAGGGGTTATAGAGGAAGAGCCAATTTGCTGTTGTGAAATCAGTTGAGAATGAGTTCCGCTTTGTGTTCTATCGTAGCCAAAAATATTTAATAAGTGTCACAACTCAGATTTGATGTGGTTCAGTGATGCAGAGAGACTTAAATGGCTTTTTGAACACAAGGTATTTGCACTTGATGAATACTTAGGAGAAAGCTTGGCATAAGCCAGTGTTTCTGAACCTTTTTGTGCCACCTATCCAATATATATTATTTTTTATTTTGTTACAAATAGTTTCTTTCTTAGTGTAAATTGCGTGTAAATTGTGTTTTAAATACTTAAAATTATGTCTATCATACAGATTTCAGTTATTGAGAAGTGAATGTAACTCTAGTATTATGTATGTTCTTGGTGATAAATAAAATGATAATGATAATATACAATATATGTGTGGATAACCTTGTTGGAACTACAGCGGTTTGGCCTGCTTCAGCCAAGTTAATAATGGCTTCAGTCACGATTTAATGAATTGCAATGTTTTTCCACATATTGCCTTAAGATACAAACTGAATTGCCACTTTTAGACAACATTTGCTATTTCTTCTCACGTTTAGCAGCAAGCAGCATCAGGTTCCACGCATGGCTGATTTATACACTGTTGTACGACTATAGTGTAAATCAGGCTTCAGGCAGCCCTATGATGAGTGGCTCCATATCTCCAAATGAATCCCACTTGAGCCAATGGTAAAATTAGCTCCTCCCTTGTTGCATCTGCTACCCTCTCTGATTTCCCTGGGTAATCAGATTCTGGGTTGAAATGAGTCTGAATTAATTTCATAAAGTACTGATCAAACAGTGCCAGAGGTATCCCCCTCCTCCGAATGAGCTTAAAAGAGATTCAGATGTCTCCCATTCCTCTCTTAAAAGGATTTAGGGAAGCGAGGGAGGTCATTTGGTAAAAATAGAAAAAGTTCCATAAAGGTTTTATTGTAGTATTTATTTTTGCTCTACATGAGTGTTAAGTGACCTTGGCTATATTGTACATTCAAAATAAACGTATACATTGTCTTGATACAATAGGCAAGTCTATTGAATTCCTTTGTGACAAATTAATGGGGCGACTGTGGCTCAGGAGGTAGAGCAGGTCGTCCAATGATCTGTGGGTCGGTGGTTCAAATCCCAGTTCCTTCTGTCTTCATGTCGAAGTGTCCTTGGGCAAGACACTGAACCCCAAATTTCTCCCGATGTACTGGTTGGTACCTTGCATGGCTTCTGCCGCAATTGGTGTGTGAATGGGTGAATATAATGCACAATGTAAAGCGCCTTGGATAAAGGCGCTATATAAATGTACCATTTACCTTTTAATATTAGAATGGTTAGGCTCACTAGCTCCTCTATATGACATTATAATTCATGTGCACATGACCTCTGTCAATTTATCAGCCCAGCAATAATGATCTCCCTCTGCTTGTGTTTCAGGTGAGCCAGAATCCATGACTTCTCGGTACCCATCTGCTGCCGAATTGGATGCCTTCGCCCAGAAGACAGCCAACAGCCCTCTATCCATCAAAATCTTTCCATCCAATATCCGGGTACCCCAGCACAAACAGATTAACAGGACAGTGAATGGCTTAGACACCACAGGCCAACATTACGGCCCCTATTTACAATCCTACTCAGGATCTCAAGGTTTGTTGGCCGTTATCAATGCTTCTGTGATGGTTAAGGGCGTGGTGAAAAATTGTGAAGGGAAGAGGACTAAACATTCCCCAGCTCAGACTGCAGCTGCACCGTATAACAATCCTTTGAACAACAGCTACACAATTACGAGACATGAGCATAAGGCCTATCATATAGGCTCGTGTAAACGCTGTGATGTCCCTAATGAGACACTTTCCTCTAATGCTATCATGACCTCCGGAGATCAGAGCTTGGCTCCCCAATCCGAGCTAGCAGAGGTCCACAGCCTAATGAGACAGATGAACCGAGTACCCCACAGCCAGGCCATGCAGCCAGTCAGAGAGCCACAAACCAGCCCCTCTCTCCATGCTGTAGCGGCCGTGGCCTGCTCAGACCCTGGCTATGTTTTGGGATTGCCACACCAGAGCAGCCTGGCGTTCTCAGGTGCAGTGCTACCTACCCAGAGTGCCGATATGGCCAAAGCTCGGTACCTAGACGAAAGAGACTACAGACTGTGGCAGCAGAAGCCACAACATCAAATTCAGCAGCAACGACAGCAGCAACAACAACACTATCAACAGGGGACACTGAGGATGTACAACAATGCTCAACGGCGCACTGGCACGGAGACTACGGTTTGCCGCTCTCCTGAAATCTGCCTCCCTTTGGCTCGTTCCACACAGCTATCATACAGGCCACACACCCTCAGTGCAGACACCAACGGGGCTGGGCAGGAGCGAGGCAGCTCCTCCCCTCTGAACTGCGCTGCTATGCATGGGGAGTTCTCTGTTGGACAGTACTTTGCTCCTCCATGGAACAGTGTGTTGGCCACCCCTGTCAGTGACTGTTACACTTCTCAGGAGCTGGCAACTAGTCACTCAATGGGAAGGCCTAGAGATGTGGTAGGGCTTTCCCACCCACAGCCTCATCCAAATCACCACCACCACCACCACCCACATCAGCAGCCTCAGCTCCACCCGCCTACTCATCCTCTGGCTTACAGCACAGACCAAAGCCTCTGTTGTGGGATGCCCAGCACAAGCCTGTGCCATGCCTCAGTGCTTAGCAGCAGCTTGCAGTCTCTGGAGTGCCTGATCAGTGAGATCCACCCTCCTTGCATCAAAGAGCGCATGCTGGGCCGCGGGTACGAAGTCATGGGGATACCTCGACTAATGGAGCATCACCAGCAAAACCACATTCAACTTCCTGTCTACAGATAAGACCTGGTACTGCAACACAGCAGGGCACAGAAAAAGTTAAATATTTCGTATACTTTATGGGCAGAATAGTATCAATTTTGGAAGACCATCCTAGAATAAGATATCCTTTTTTATTTGTGCATGTATTTGTAGGGGCTGGTTCTACAGTATGTTACAAACCTGAAAAGGTAAATGCTGATCATGACTCAAGGGACAAGTTTATTTCAAGATTGTATTCTTGTTTGTATATTTTGGATGACCATTCATATACTGTATGCCTGCCTGCATTTCCCAATCACAGTGCTGTGCACCAAGTCAGTATGAAACTTATTTTTGTTTTTCTGTGTCCGGTCTTTAGAAACTCTATGGCTATAGATTATTTGCAGGCAATGCCTCTGTAGTTCTTCATAGGGTGCCATAATAGACATTAATTTATGTGATGAAATGGACAGAAACTCCAGGCTTCAATATTTGCGTGCAAGTATGTATGTATGTATGTATGTATGTATGTATGCATGTATGTATGTATGTATGTATGTATGTATGTATGTATGTATGTATGTATGTATGTATGTATGTATGTATGTATGTATGTATGTATGTATGTATGTATGTATGTATGTATGTATGTCGGTGTCCTCTCTTGCCCAATCAGGGACCAGCATCATTTGGTTACGTCACCAAGAATGGTGCTCTCTTATTGGCTGTTGATGGTGACACAATATATCATAATATATCAAGCGGTGATGCCAGTGATGAGCGCACCTCATGGCGAGCTCTGCTTGCGCACAAGTAGGCCATACATGGCCTACTTGTGTGAAAGGTGCCGTGCAAGTTGGCATCTCGACAGAGTGCATTTCTAGTTTGGCGTATATATTCCTAATCACAATAATCAATGATGGTCAATTGTGCATTTCAATGAAATTGAAACTTAACTTAAATATGGGAATTTTGTCTCGTAATTGTTTATTTTATTTTTTGATAATACGAAAAATGTGAACATGCTGTTATGTTTTTACATACCGGTACGTCTTTTTATGCAGCTGCTTTTAGAGGACATTTCTTTTTATTAGTAATTTAACTTTTTATTTTTTTTTGCCATTGCAGAAGGTGCTGCTGGCCTTTGTGATATTTTTTACTTGTTTTAAGTTATTTGTGTAACATGTGAGCATCCAGGATTGTCATGTTTTGATCAGTTAGGTAGTTATGGTCAAATCAAAAGCCATTTATCATTTCAAATGACGGAGTGGTGCACAGCACAGCATATTGTAACACATCCATACTCAAGTCAATGCTGTGGCATTGAGTTCATGCAGGATCTGCCATTTCATTTGATTACCGGTATCTTTTTTTCTTTCTTTTTTTAAAGTAAAAGCATGGCTAATAGGTATATTGTCTTATTACTTTCCTTTCATCAGATGTATTTCACTGGATTGTTGTGACCAAAACTGTCTCACAACACCTTGACACACTGGAGTGCCACACTGGAGAGAGAGCGCAGGCCTTCCCAATCATTGACACCTGACAGCTAATCTGTACAATCGTCATGAAACCACTTTGCTAGGGCTGGGCGATACGAACTTCAAATCAATGTCACGATTAGTTCAAACTCGATTACAATTAATGGATGATTATTCCATTTTTTTAAAGTAGCACAAATAGCAGGGATCACAACACATCCTATTGTGGTGCATTGAGAGCTTGCGGATCTGCTATTCGCGCTAATAACACAGGGTAAGTGGTTAATCGGACTAGTCGATTTAGTCGATTCTAACAAATCTATTAGAATGTTTTCATGTTGATATATAAGAAATTAAAAAAAATAATAATAAACCTGTTTCTTGATTATTTGATTAGCCTACATGAGCACTATTAGGTCTGTTTTTGGTTCTAAATGCTGGTTTCTATAAATTCCAGGTTAATTGCCCAGCCCTACGCAGCCTCGCTCAACGAAAATACATTATTTTCAGCTGGAAATGTGATGTCATTGTGTCAAATTACTGATTTTCAGTTGAAGTCCATTTATTTTCGTCGAGTGACATGGAGTATAGCAAGTATAAAATTAGACTTGATGGCTTGAACTGTATGACTGAGTAGATCTTTGTCTCTGCACTAGTTCAATAATGCTGACTATTCATCAGCCTGTTGAGCTCTGTTAAATGGCAGACTGTCTCCATGATTACAAAGTGCAATTATTATACATGGACATGTGAGCCCTCTCCATAGAGTATGTTGTTAAAATTATTACATTTGCAATGTATGACCCTAGTCCCTTACCCACTTTGCCTATTCTTAATTAAGATTGTCAAATAAATACATTTTTCTAAGCTCTGTACATGTTATGGTTATTACATACACAACATTGCATCTCAGTCAGAACAGGAATACATTTTTGAGCAATTTTGTATGACGGTGGAAGAAATATGAGACATAGCTAAAGGTTTTAGTTTTGGTGAAGTAATGTTAAGTGAAACCACAAGAGTATGCATTGCAGTCACATCACATATACCGGTAACTATAATACACCAGTAAGACGCCTGAGGGCGAGGTCACATGCACGCATCCGCCTGGGTGACAGCAGACTGCTAGCGGGCTGGTGCTTCAACATATGCAATGAATTCTGTACTGGTCATATATGGAGTGTGTCTTGAGTGTATACAGGGTTTGATGAGGTCAGGGGGCGGGTCAGCTCCATATATGGAGATCTAAGGGTTTGAGGTCAGATGTAGAGTTGCTGGACACTATTGATGACATCAGGGATCTCCATGGGCATTCCCATATATGGGCTTAATGTTGATGAATAGATGATGCCATCCCTGATGATGACATCCTCCCAGAGGATGTGATGACACACAAGACATGACCTGCCTGGGTTGATGGGGGTGACGGGCTAACCAACGTAACTGACAGGAAATGCATAGTAAATGCGACCTGTGGTCGCAATAATAACTAGGCTACTCTTTATTTCATTTAGAAAGGCATGTCTATTACCATATGATTTGATTTGAATCACACTGAACTTGTTCATTGAAATTTGTTTTTATTTTGATATTTGTGGAAAGGAGGAATTTATTCCCTACAGTGACTTCATTATCATAGTCTAGATGCATATTTGCTTGGGGCAGGAGCCAGTGAAACCTTGAAAGAATCATATATATGGAAATGGGAAGGCCATCTCCTCTTTCTGTGGTTTTGCATTTCTGTATGAAATCCCTCAGGATAAATGTGCAAGAATATATTACTTTTAATAATATATATCATCCCAATCCCATTATTCAGAAATGACATCTCAGCTATTGAATACTAAAGCCAGATTTATGCTTTGGCGACAAATTGTCATGCGATGATTCACTCGAAATAATACGGTTTTCAACTGGAAATTAACATTTTCAATTGAAGAATTCTGAATTTATTGGCACTGAAGCATAAATCAGGCTATGGATATAGCTCATTGATTTCTTTTGAATGTGCTTATAAATTTACCTGCTATGATAAGCTAAGGCTAAGATGCCTTTTGGATCAACAAAAATTAGAACACGTTTAGGTATAGGCGAGATATTTCCATTTAGTCGACCGCCGTGTTTATAGCATTAGCATACGACACTATCATACACATAACATACAGTAACATTTTATTCACACAAAAGGCTATGGATTGCACCTTTCATATCATAATTAGGTGCACAATTTAGAATAAAATAGGGCTGTCCTCCTTGAATGGCTGACAATGTACTGTATATCTTTAGTGTGATTTGGTGTCGAGTCTCAGTTTGTCACCGAGACGTCGCTGTAATTGAATTCCTGTCTTTGGGCCTATTGTCTCCTGGCTTTGCTCGGGGGCCTCTCTTCATCCCATGTGCCAGACTGTTCAGGCCAGGCCTAGAGGCAGCTGTGCTGCTGATAAAACTGCAGGATTACAGGCCCTGCTCCTCCCAATCAGAGTGAGGGAAGATTAAAGCCTGATTTCATTCGCCGAACATAGCCGATCTTTAAGCACACAATGTATCGTGGACGCGACGCACTGTGCGCTTGAAGATCAGCTGTTTTCAGCTCGCGACACCGTGGCATGATGAGGCCTAAGGCCTTAATTAGGCATTATAGCTGCCTGGGTCCCTTTGGGAGGAAAACAGGAGCGGCTCTGGCCTGCAGCAAAACAGTCCCAGTGGGGCCACAGTGTAGATCTGCACCCCAGATAACAGGCAGAGAAGATTGGGAAGAGAGTCAGGGGAAGAAGAGGATGGTTGATCTGGAAGATTAGGACAGAAGAGGATGGATTTCCCCCCCAGTTATCTATAGTCTATCAGTAGTTTCTTTGAAATGTCGTCTGGTCAAATTACATTGTTGTGCAACATCAACTTTTTTAGATGCAAAACATTGTTCAAGGCCATCCAATATAGTACGGTAGCATGAATAGTCTTGTTGCAATGAACCATCGCAGCCACAAAATGATCTCACGGTCTCTATTATTGGCAATAACTGGCACTGCTAAAAGCGGCTCGATCTATGCAGAGCCATCTCTGTATCTATGTAACTTCCATGTTCTACATTGGATTTTAACACTTGTGTAATGTGCAAGGGCTGAAGTCTTTACCACTGACAATAGAGCTTTTCTGCTTGCAGGGGATGAATTGAATCTTTACCTTCAGGTCAACATTCATGTCAAACGAGAAATGGGATCATGTCAAAGGTCATGTCTCACCTAGTAGACACAGGATCTAAATGTCTCAATAGAAGAGCAGGGAGACATATTGACAAAATACAACCACCCCAATTGTAGGCTATAAGCAACATTGTATTACAGATAACATATTGGACAATTCTTTCATTTTATTTGTTTATAGTGTCACTTTAAACATGTATTTTTTATTATTTGAAATGAAAGTGTCACCTATACAAAAAACTATTAAAACAAGTATTGTTTTGATTATAAAATATTTTAATGAGCTCTATATGCAATTTGAGTCTTTAGATGATAACATAAAAAGGTGCAGACAAACTGCAATCTCTTTAAACTAGCCTGGTCCAAGTTATTATGGAAACATCCATGACATGGTAAGCATCCTGTAACTAGAATACCAAGCAAATGTCTCCTCCCAGAGGATGAAAAGTGAATTGCTTGTGTTTCAGTCTCTGGTTAGAGTAGACCAACTAAATTAACTACTTAATTTCACATAAATCTATTTTATTTGCACAAAATATTTAATAGATTTAAAAATTACTTCATTTTTTTTTATATCTACAAACACTTAGGTGAAGTACAAGCATGTATAAAGAAAAACAAATGCCTGTATCACACCAATAAATAAATACATTAATTGAACATGTTTTCTATTCAACGGAGAAATGCTTTCTAGTGTAGCCCACTAGCCAATGTATGTATGTAACAGTACATTAAACGAGGACTTCACCTATTTTTGTATAATTGGCCCTCACGCTCATAATATGGCACCATTTCTGTTTACTCATTGGTGAGGTATGGACAGTTCAGAAAACCTGCCTACCAATGACATCACTGATGGTAATTCCAAGTGAATAGAGGCCATTGTTCTGGCTTTAATGATAATAACTAAATAATTGAACACTTACCAAACCTGCTTAATGATGTCACTGGTATGCAGGTTTCTGAACTGTCCATATATAGCCCTCCTCTGAGACACAGAGCAGTGAGTAGACAGAAGTGGTTCCATCCAATAATGAGCATGAGTGTGTGTGAGGAGCAATTATATGAAGATAGGTTGAAAATGTGACATGGTTCTTTAAATGTGCATTCTTGGGGGGCTCACAATATGACGCCACTGAGCTACAACCAGTGATTAATAACGGAAGTTAAATTGCCATCTTGGCAAACGGATTTAGAGTTGAGGGTAAATGTAAGCAGTCTTCACATTTAGCAAGCTAACACAAGGACAAATAAAAACAACACGACATTCAACTATTGACTTAGAATAACAAGTCAATAGTTGTTGTAGCAACATGGTCCATGGTCACAAAAGGCACTAACTGGATTAGAATAATCGAATGAGCTCCTGATTGCATGAGCATGTTAACATCTCCAGGTGGAACCGGTATACTAACTTTAATTATTGGGGAAAAACTGTCATACGATGTAGAATACCGTAGATGAGGCAAAAGCCTTGAGAGTTGGGACAGAGCCTTGCGAGCCAATGGAGCCATTGGGAGTTTTCTATCTGATTGAAGCTGACTCTCCCCGAGATAGCACCTGGAATAACACCGTTTGGTTCTCATTATGTAATATTCAAAAACAGCTTGTTGTGACTGAACAGCAGGCTACACAATGTGTTACACAGCTACACCGGCCAAACACACACACACACACACACACACACACACACACACACGCACACCAAAAAACACAGTTCTGGTGTAACATACACATTCCAATACCATTTTAAGAACAAAGGTATTAATATTTGGTATAGGAGGGATGTGGTAAGAATAAATGCTAAAACTGAGCGGAACCAAAATAAACTCTTGTGGAAACACACTTTGATCCTGAAAATCCTGGACTATGCTGTGACACCTGAGAGGGGTCAAAACAAGAGGCTTGTGAGAATGAATTATGCAGGATACTCCAGTCCAGTCCAATATGTCCGCCTGGTGACATCAAACAGAGTAGTCCAGCTCTGCATTTAAAGCCGTGTACATCCCATAAATGGCATCTACTGTGGCGGTATAGTTGATCAAGAACTGACGCACATCGGCCAAGCAGTCCTCCTCGTTCACCTCCTCACCCTTTGACAGTGCCTTGAGGAAATCCGATCTGTAGGGTGCGGCGAGCAACGCTGCCTGCAAAGCACAAACCCAGTGTTTAGGCTATAGCTCTTCAGATGTTAACGACTTAAAAGGTGCATGGAACCGTAGGCTGATGTTTGTTGTTAGATTGTTTTCCAGTTGAGGTTAACAAGGCCCGAAGGCCGGTCACACGTGTGATTCAGACGTTCGCTTCCCGTTGCATGAAGTTTGCAGCGCTGAAGTGTGTTGTTAAGTCCAACATGGCTGCAGCTAATCAAATTAATAATGGGTGTGCCAGTGTGATTTTTAGGTGTGCCTAGAGCCATGGGTGTGCCAGTGTGCAAGCAGAGATAGTAGTATTGTCAATTCATATTTGCACAACTAAATGTAAGCAATTTATAACCTTATTGGCTGTTGCTTAAATCATGATTATTATAAGGTTACTTATTACTTATATGTCATCATGATCACTATAAGGTCAGTCTTATACAAAATACACTGACTGCTGTGTTTTTAGCTTGCTGTCTTTTTGTTTTTTAACCTGAATTGGAAAACAAACTACAAAATCTGCCTTGGGTGTCATAAGGCTTATTTTTCATACAATGGTGTCTCATGGCGAAAATAGCTCATTTACAAACAAGCTCTTACTTAGTAGGATCTGCCATCAATTTTTTACGTTCAAACATTTACAATGATATGCCGTAAATACGGACTTCAGGTTGAAAGTGGTAAAATCAGATTATAATATTACAATAGGTAGCCTATATCTGGAGTTATCTTTGGCCTGAAAGGGAAGAGGCAGAGTATGCCTTATTATATCATGTAAAAGTACAACAACAGAAGCAATACAACAAATTGACAAGAGTACACAAAACAAGCAAACTGCACCTTATGTCTGATATGGACCATGGTACTCACCTTGAAGACCTTCTGGACTATCCAGCCATGATATCTCTTCAGTGCCTGTTCATAAGCTTTGGTGATGTTGACACGGATAAGGTTTGGGTTGTTCTCATCTCTCTCTCCATCTGCTAAACTCTGCAGCAGGATCTGGATGAAACGGAGACCCCTACAAGAGAACAGCATCTTTGGTCATAAAGTTTATAGCTACAGCGAGGCATTATGCTGCATTCACATGGAATCAGGCAAGCAGCACTCATTTTAGCGGATGGGAGCAGGACGGTAAACGGAACAGGACAGCATGGCAGCCCGGCAGCCAGAACCGGCGACGGTAATGTCAGACGGCATCAATGTTCAAATATTTAATCTTTTAACCGTTCTGTGCTGTCCAGCAGGTTTTGCCGGTTGCCGTCTACCGCTTGCCTGATTCCATGTGAATGCAGCATTAGGCAATACATTTACACTATCAGAATTCGTGATATGAGACTATCATCTGAGATGTCTGTATCGTAATATCATGACTTTAAGTGTTGTCTTTTCCTGCTTTTAATCATGGTGTCAGGTATTATTTTAATAGCCTTATACTTTCAAAAAGTGTCACAAGTCTTCAGAAATAGCCGATCACAACACACGTTGTGAGCTTGCAGATCAGCTATATAATATTGAAGTAATAAAATATTGTGATATTTGATTTTTTACCAGAATTGTTTAGTCCAGACATACCGTTTCACAGTTGATCATTGATAATATGCCTTGGGGAAGTGCACTTAGTTTAACATTCAGCACACACCACACAGGCTCTACACACTGCAGGCTACTCACCGCTTCAGCCACATGAGGGCTAAGGTCGCTCCAACCTTTGGCCATTCTGCTCCATGCGCTTCCCTCTCGCTCTCCAGAATCTGCTGGAGCGTTGCATACTTGGCAGGATCCTTGTCATAAATTCCCCTGATTTTCTGAAAATGTATTACACCAGTACACAACTATGCATGTCTAGTACATGATTATTTATCCTAAATTCACAACACTGATATTAAAGCTGTATTCTGTATCTTTTATATGTCCTATAGTATCATATGAACCCAGGTCTGCCCATGGATCTGCAGTGGTTTCCCCTACTATTTCCTTCCATTGATAAAGGTAGTTGTGCTAGGTATATTCTAGCAAAATCCTCCACTACCATACAGAGTATTTATACTTAGCCTACACATATATGAATTACACGCTACTACTATATATGAACACTGTAGTTGCGTTCCAGGGTCTTACCGTTATGTTGCCATTGATGTCTGATTTAATGGGTGCAAATACTGCTGACCCTAGACAGTCTGAAAGAGGAACAGAACATAGACATTTGAGCCAAATACAATTAAATATGAATGAATCCTCACAATACCATGCATGCAGGCCAGTGGGATATGTGCCATGGGGGCTGCTGACTAGAAACCAGCGAAGAATGCAGCGAATCATCTGGGGGTCAATAAAGGGTCCTTTGACTCCTTTCACAGGCTAAAGTCACAATGACGCCAATGTGTGTACTGTAGCCTACTGTTCAATGTGTGTACTGTAGCCTACTGTTCAGGGCGCCGATCACTACAAAAACCACTCAAGAATTCACATCTGTGCATTTGTATGTATGTCTCCGACATGTATTTACTGGTGGTACCCTACAGTGAATGTATTATTACAGTGTTACGCCGCGTACATAGCAATAACTAGTGCGAACATTTTTATTTTGTTTTGTTAAAAGGGGAGTTAATGGCAGAGTCTATTATTATGAACCGCTATAGCGCTGCACGTACGGCTCGAAGGCAAAGTCGCAAGTCCAGGTGTACTTACTTACCAAAGAAAGGTGGAAGATGAGAAACCGACTCCAGAAACAACTTTGTGTCAAGTATATGATCAGCAGGCAGCTCTTTGAATTGGTTGTCCAGTAAAAGAGCCATGGTGGTGGAACTGGAACCAGAGAACCTTGATGAAAGCCCAGTCAGTCGTAGATCAGTAACGTACAGTAGTAAATAGCTTTCGATTAGACAGAGGAACCCGGAACTGTCGTCCCCTCGTGTCTCATGTCACATTATAGTCCGAAAACATCCGATCTATCCGATCTACAGGCTCACAAAGCGTTGCGATGAGACGCGCCGTGAGCTTGAAGATCGGATATTGTCGGCGCGGCACACCGCCGTACGACGACGTTCAGGCTGACGCGAGACGCGCCCACATCCATGGATGGACGCGCCCCTATATCAGTTTCTTCTGTTCAGCAGGTGGGCAGTTTTTTTGTTCTTTCGTTGTTTATTTTTTCCATTAACAAATCTAACACTCATGACATACTACAATAAAACACACTAGCCTACAATACAAAACAAGACAAAGTTATAATACAATATTAATTCAGAGCCAGGGGGGTGATGGTGGGATGTATATTAGTATTGTGCGCAACAGACACGCATAAAAAAAGCACACAAAATAACCACGATAAAGCTGGATTATGAATTACACTTTATTTCCTAAAGGCAAGGATTGTTTTCAACCACAGTGGCAATATAGCTTACAGGGAAAATCCCAGGGTTTTGTCTGGCTCATCATGACATTCGACACCACATCATCAGATAACCCCAACTTCCACAAGTAAAGTAAGTACCCCTTGTCCAAGGGTAGCCTGTAATTACTTAATTGTAGCTTCACATAAGTGATGACAACTAGCAGCACAAGAGTAAACAGGGGTGAGCACCACACCAAACTAAACATATTGGATCACAAAAGGTTGCTCAATAGTCTATACAACTAATTGCCAGCAGAGATGTTCCCAACAAACAAGCCTATAAGAGCTTAATGTTAAACAAGTTTTATGAAAAATAAATGTTGACATTTTGTTAGAGGTATGAGTTTATAAATAGAATAGTATTGGGATTAATCGGATACACAATTTCTATTTTTACATTTGCATACATATAACATTCACAATAGGATTAAAATTGGCCAGAAAGCCTTTCCATTTGATTCAATTATAGGCGAAAAAAATGAAAACAAAATCAGCCTATGGAAGCTGAATACACATTGAACTGAACGTATGGCTTTGACATTTTACCTGCACCAGTTACACAAAGACAAGAGAAAAGTCTTGGAACACATAAAGCATAATTTATACACCATAGCATTTTGTCGCTTGCCAAAAAGAAGCAACGCCTTCATGCTTTGAGTATAAATCCAGCTTAGGTATGTGACGCTCCACTGGCTATGTTTGTTTACATGGTGTTTAGTATACTAAACTTATAGGAGAACCTGCTTACTCAACAAAACGTTTCACTCTCAAGAGGGGTACAAAATACATATGAGATCAAGATAACCTTGCATTGTTTAAAAATGTATAAATGAAAAGAGACTAACGTCAACGTTACACACCAAAGTATTACTTGACATTACTGTTATATACAGTATGTATAACATAGCACTTTGGAAATTCGTATGTGAATACAACCCTCTCGTCTTTTCTGAGGCAATAATACAGTCAGATATTATCTCATTCGCCTTCAAAGACAAAACCTCCTTCTCCATTATCATGATACGAAACAATAAATAAAGCTTTGGATTGATGTGCCATTGTGCACTGAATTTGTTTCTCACACACACACACACA
>OOFJ01029681.1:2402-12557 GCA_900323375.1 Benthosema glaciale
GAGAGAGAGAGAGAGAGAGAGAGAGAGAGAGAGAGAGAGAGAGAGGCGCTTTGACGGGCACGACATCCTGCACGTGAGATGTAAAAATGAAAAACAAATGATGTAGCTATATGTATCGGGTCTGTGTCGCATCTTGGTGAAGTCTTCCAGTGTGTGATCCCTTGTCGGCTATCAATCGTTCAGTGTGAAATCCACAAAGATAATGACAGACGATTTAAAAAAAAAGACTCTTGTAGTGTGAAATACATAACGATATGATGACTCGCCGAGGACTCAAACTCCTGCAATGTGTAGGGGCCATTGGTTGGATCGGCAGATGGCAGTAGTCCACAAATCTGTCTGTGTCCCACTCCCTTTATAAATGTCCATAATCTCCATATATGTCCATACAAGGCGATTTTAGTGCTCCATGGATTTTATTTTATTAACGTTTCGACCGTTAGGTCTTCATCATCAGGCACATACTAGTATGGGGTTAGGTCATTAATATGATGTCATAATACTGACTGCATAGACTGGCCTCCAAGTTCTATGGTAATGTGTAGTGCGAGTCTAGTACTCTGACAAAGAGTGCAACGGGTACTCGTCAACAGGTGGGGCATGTGTTCCTTTCCCAGTAGGTATCATTCTCAGAGGTCAGCTATAAAAAAAGCTTACCATTGCAGAACCCTGCAGCAATTAGACGTTTTTCAAGGTCTGTCCAACACTTCTCGATGTTCACAGATGAATCGCTGGGTTTGATGTCCTCTGGTTTGGGCCTTTTCATTTGATCCACTGTCAGAGCAAGCAAGCAGTATATACCGTAATATTTGTATTCAATCATATTTAATTATATATTCTTTGAAATGCACAATGAAAATATTTCCTACCTGAGATTTTGAAAGCTAACTTCCAGTTAGCATCAGTTATGATTGCGGGTGGTGTGTCGCCACAGCGATTGCACACATAGCTGTAGCTGTATTGCGTCATAGCTAAGTAATGGAAGAGAGCCTTCTTGAACGTGTTTTGGTGAATTGTGGTGTCAAGGTGTTCCTCCATCGTAGCGACGAAACTGTCAATTGTTGTGTACTTCTATAAGAAAAGGAATAACATTTAATCCAACATTGTAAATTGACATGTACATGTCCCAAATTAAAAATACATTTCATAAAATAAACATACCGCTGTCGTCCAAAGATAAAAAATCACACCTATGTGAAATAAGTGGTGCAACGTTTCACAGCTTTTCAGAACTCTCAGCGTCCAGTGTTTTTTTAGTTTGTTTGTTTGTTTGTTTGTTTTTGCAGACTGTCACTTTGCGCCTCAAGTTGAAAATAGTTGTTATAGTCCGGCAGCAGGGGGTGTGGAGTTGGAAATGTGGTATATATTAATAGGGTATGCGCAAATTGCGCATGCATGAAGTGAAGTGTAGATCAAGTGGCAAATCGAGTCGCAAAGTGAGTGACAAAGTGAATTTAATGTTGTTTAAAGTCATTTAATGAAATCAAATAGGACTTTTATGTTTGGATGTATGGACTGTTATGGCCAGAAAGTAGTTTTTTGCTACTCAGATGATGTCATGCGCATACCCTCTATATTGGGGCACTGCTGTGGAAAAAATAGAGACGCTAAAGGGGCTATAATAACCGTACATAATTGAAAGTTATGTCCTCTTTTGGGTAAAAAAAACCCAAAACAATGCGTGGAATATGTAATTTAATAATTATGTAACATACCTTCACTGCTGTGAATGTGATCAGCGCGGAACACAGAGGAATGCTCAGAAGGATTCTGTTGTTGAAGTTGTGGAACCCTGATTCGTGATTCTGAAAGCGAACCTGGGTTCGGCATACTGGGCAGGTTTTAGCAGCAACCTTGACACCTGCAGAATAAGTACAATGGATACTTTGTTGATCAATACATCGACTGATGTATTGATAGATGAATGCGCACGCACGCACGCACGCACGCACGCACGCACGCACGCACGCACGCACGCACACACACACACAGTTTTTGTATTTACTGTAAGACTCTCAATGTTGAATGCAGATAAACTTTTCAAACTAACCTCTTTTTATGCTGAACAACCCATACACAGTAGCTTTTGTTGTAACCAATTTGTAAGGTTCCAGCTCAGTTGGCCCAGGACAATGTGGACAGTATTTCTCTTCTGGAGCAAAAACCTCAGGGATATCTCTTTCGACTTGTTTTAGGTCTTTTGGCAATTTTTCAGTGATCCTTTTTTTCTGCCAGAGGTATTCAGTCATTTTTATTATTTGCTCTTTTGTGAAGACATCCGAGTCGAAGTGGGTGTCTTCAGTGGTCTCAACATCACTGTCACTGCCTTGGTCATCAGTCGATAAGCCTGGTCTCTCCTGAAACATCCACCACATTCCCAAATATATGTGGATGCAGGGGTGTGGTTGTTTGCTGCTGCTGCAGAGGCAGTACCATTTCCGCTTATTTGGCTTAAACGTGACTGTCGTTCTGCCAAAACAACTCCATCTTTCAACTTTTCCTGCATAAATAGAGAAATTGATTTCTCCAGAATCCCTGTGTTCTTCAAGAAAGACAGGGTACACAGTGCAGGCGCCCTCTTTCATGGCTACATCATGGAGTTCTTGACATTCTTTCTTCATTTTCTTCGGGATAAGGCCTTTGTCGACCATGCTTTGAATGGCCGCTTGTTGTAATGTCGGTGGTGGCTCGAATGGAGACGCATGTGGAACCCTTGCCAGATGCTCACATTCTACCCCTGGTTTTCCGCTTATATGGGCTAGAGCCATGAAGTCTCTGCAGTCATTTGACTCACAGCCAATTTTTGCACTTAATGTAGACTTCTGGATGTGGATTGGAGTCGTTTGGCCTTTTTTATATTTCGTGGTTAAAAAAATGCCTCTTTCCACATCCACACAAAAGATTGGCTCTGTAATTGTGCTCTGGTGTTTAAGTCCATCATGTCTGTGCATGGCTACATCATGGACGTCTTGACATTCTTTGTCCATTTTCTTGGGGATAAGGCCCTTGTCGACCACTTGCAATGTCGGCGATGGCTCGCCTGGAGACGCATTTGGAACCCTTGCCAGATCCACGCAAACAATTGGCTCTGTAATTGTGCTTTGCTGTTTAGGTTCTTCATCATGTGTGCACACGTTTGCACTTGTTGTGGCTAATGCAGAGCCACGCTTGACATTAGTAGCGGTCCCTGTTTCACTGGGTATACTGTCATCTTTAGGACGTTCTTCTGCAATTAAATAGAAAATGTATAGTCCACTCACAAATACAACTTTATCTGTCTGTGTTCGGTAGATACTGAACAGAAAGATAACACAAAGATAAATGGAAAAGTACAAGATCCAATCACAGAAGCATCTCACAAACCTTCCCTATCGCCACCAAGTTTGACTTTTGGACCAAGATAGACAACCATACGTCGTCTTTTGAAAGACTTCTCCGTGTGGTGGTCTGTGGAAATCACCAGTAGAAAATGGGTTACTTATCGTTCATAAACCTTGCATAGTGGAACATAGAAGAACAATAAATAATAAAAAAAGAACAATGCAGTAGTAGTTTTCTATAACATTAAAACACATTGTAATCAAATCAAACTATTTCAGAATGTAGTGTGAAAGCTTAGTTCACTATAATGGAGATGTTTAAAGCTGCAAAGAAGGAGAAAAAACAAACAATCAAAAAAAGGTTTTGGTCAGGCCAGGTCTCAATTAATCTGTGATTTGTGAAACAGCGTGAAATGTTTTGTCGATTTGTTATGAGTGGGATACTATTATACCCCATAGTACAACAGTGTTGCTTGCCGACCAGAACAGCACAAGCAAACTTGCGTGTCACATTAGCTTGTTCTTTTTGGCATGCAGCTGTAGGTCTCCATAAGTGGGCATAAAAGGGACACAGACAGATGGATGCCTACAACAGATATTGCTGGAAGGGGCGTTCATTCTCAGCGGGCATGCGTTCCAACAGGCATTGGCCTAGTAGCCCTAGTGTATTATTGTTTGCGTTTGTTTATGTGCTAAAAGAGTGACTTTGGTTTTCACTGTCCTTTGTAAGTCAATGGGGAGAATATTTTTCGAATATCAATTTCTAACCAATAGAGCAACCAATGAAGACATTGTTGTTGTTGCAGGACAAGTTATAAAACTCAAACCTCTACCAAAGTGTCAGTTGCATTTAAGTGGTTACAAACTTCAAATACAAAAGTGTTCCAGACCATTGTGACCTGTACGCCATGTTGGGTCGCTATCCTCATCCTCAGAAATGGGAGAACAATCGTGATACTTTGTCGGACGGCCGTGTTTACTCTTCTTCGGAGGTTTGACCACATGCATGTCCTGTACCGACATACTGGTGACGTCTAAGAGAGGGAGAGAAAATAATCAGGGGAGAGAAAGAGAATACCAATTCAAAACACCGTAAGACGCCTGAGGGCGAGAAGCAAGCCTAAAGGGTGAGGTTGCGTGCACAAGTCTGCCTCGTTGACGGCAGATTGCTGAGCGAGCACTGGCGCTTTGGCATGGGGAGTCAGATCAACATGGAATGAATTCTATACTGGCCATATAAGGAGCATGTCTTGAGTGTACAGGGTTTAATGAGGTCAGATCAACATATGGAATGTCAGCTCCATACAGTATAGGGAGATCTAAGCGGGGACATTGTATAGTAGAGTGTATAGTAGAGTGTATAGTATTTTATGAGACCCCGGTAGGCTCAGCTGCACTAATAACTTTGGGGCAGGCCCGTCTAGAGTTATTAAATTAGAAGTCAAAAGGGAGACATCAAATAGGAAGGATGGTTGGGAAGGATCAGGGCATTTACTATGACATCAGGTCTGCATATCTCCATCCCTGATGATGTCACATGATGTCACAAGACCTACCGTATTTTCCAGACTATAAGGCGCACCGGATTATAAGGCGCACCTTCAATGAATGGCCTATTTTAGAACTGTTTTCATATATAAGGCGCACCGGATTATAAGGCGCATAGAATAGAATAGACTGTGTACAACCAGTATGGATCAACCATTATTAACCAATTGTTCCATATATAAGGCGCACCGGATTATAAGGCGTACTGTCGTTTTTTTAAGAAAATGAAAGGCTTTTAAGTGCGCCTTATAGTCCGGAAAATACGGTATATTTTATAGTCTATGCACGAGACCTGGGCACCATATATGGTGCCCGACACACACTGGTGCCCGACACACTGACAAGCTGATAAGCGATAAGCGATTCCATAGTTAACTGCTACCTTCAGTCAATTAAAAAATAAGTAAGATGCAGGCCTTTCCCAATACAAGGCCCCAGATGCATGTACACTACAAAGTACACTACACACATGCGCAAGTGCATGTCATAACTGCGGTGCATGTGTGCGTGTGTGCTTGCGTGCGTGTGTGTGACAATAGCATAGTTCTCATTGACAGATTAGACAATTATATTTGTGCGGGGAAGCATGCACAGTTTTGCACTGATGGGCCAGTGGTTTTCTTTTCGAAAGCTGTACCTGAATCCAATCTTCCCCCACTGGTAACCGAAGCAATTTCAGTCTCCTTCTGAGGCATCTTATTGATCATAATTTGAAACTTCTCATCCAGAAATTTAGCCATCTTAAAAACGTCATCTCCTGGCTATACACAAACACATAGAAATGCAAGCGTCACACACACACAAACACATGCACACACGCGCACGCACGCACGCACGCACGCACGCGCACACACACACACACACACACACACACACACACACACACACACACACACACACACACACACACACACACACACACACACACACAGCTTAGAATAGCAATGCAATATTATTAACAAGTCATTCAATATATTAATATGGTGTGTGAGATTCTTGCTTCACATATTATAGAGTAGACCATAGGCTTACGTTATTGTATTTGTAGCAATTTGTGAACATTATATTGAAGTCTCCGATACACTCTTGGGCATCCCAGTAGTAACTGTTTTCCAAGCGTTTCTTTATCGTGCCCAAGTCCATAGGGTTCGTGATGATGTCGTAATAGTTCTGGGGTAAAGAAGAGGAGAGCTTATAGATCAACTTTTCTTTTACATTTCTAAATAGGGCTTAAATGGATCAAAATAATCCATATATTTTGTCCCATCCTACAGCATATGTTTCAGGTATCTCTCTCTCTCTCTCTCTCTCTCTCTCTCTCTCTCTTACACACACAGAAATATGAAATACTCACAGGCAAATTGAGTTTGACAGCATCTACTGGAGCCTTGAAGGGCCATGCGTAGCGATCGTCCCATAAAGCCTTCAATACCACTTTCAGCATGTACTACAACAGTACAATCACATCTTTTACGGTATGAAATCAAAACTGTATTACAGTGTAAGACACTGTTTTATCGTGCAAAGCATGAAAGAAATACCATTCTGCCACCGACGTTCATACTAGTACAGTACCATACCTGCAGCTGATTGGTCTGTCGCTTGGGCTTGGAGGAGTTCCATGTTTCAGGGGAAGGAGGATTGAAGGGAAGAGGCCTTCGGACAAGGGGAGGGGCTCGGTGGCTGTCCGTCACTAGTCTATCTCCCGTGGCAACGGTGGGTTGTGGTGGCTGTGCAGACACGTTAGACCAAGTAGTGGACCTGTCAGGGTCAGGTTGGACCACCTGGCTGCCGCTGCACTCTGAAGAAAAGAGCAGTGACACTGATATCATGCCCAGTGCTGCTGTTACAGGGGTTAGTGCTTCATGCTGTCATGAACAGTGCTGCTGCTTTTACGGATTCGTGGGTGCTCTGCACACGCTTATCCGACACACCAAATGACCAACATGCGTTGTGCTTGCGTTGCGGTTAGAGTTAGGTTAGGGTTTGGGGTAGGGTGTCGGTCTAATGACTGCTGGACTGTTAGTATGTTGAAACTAAAGCCTGTACATCATCTACTAACAGGGCTGGACTGGGACAAAAATTCGGCCCAGTCATTTTCGTGTGAATTTGGCCCAGACCGGCCCACCACAACCAGCGTGCAGATAGCAGAAACTCTATCGCCTGCTTCGTCAGGGCACACACAAAAAAACAAGCCCTAATACCACCACTTTTACAGAACAACAGTATACAAACAGACAACTACACAACCCTTTGTTGCTCTCCTTAGATCCTATCGGGGGCGGCTGTGGCTGTGGCTCAGGAGGTAGAGCAGGAGGTAGAGCAGGTCGTCCAATGATCCAAGGGTTGGCGGTTCGAATCCCGGCTCCTCCTGTCTACATGCCGAAGTGTCCTTGGGCAAGACACCTAACCCCAAATTGCTCCCGATGTGCTGATTGTGCCTTGCATTGGGTGAATGTAATGCACTATGTAAAGCGCCTTGGATAAAGGCGCTATATAAATGCACCATTTACCATTTATCGGATCTAAGATAGAAGAAGGTTTTTTTTTCACTCACTGATGCCTGATACAGGCCTGTTCAAAAAGTTAAGTGTATGATTGAACTTTTCATGGTCTATATTGTTTAGAATTGTTTTAAAATGTTAATAAAAGCAAAGTAACTTGGAAATAAATCGCAATATCGAATCGCAATATAAATCAAATCGGCACTCTAGGTATCGATCGATATGATATCGAATCGCTTTTTACTGTGCTCACTGTCCCAAAAATGGGATGTTTGTCATATGTCCCACATGAACGGTTACAGAACAATGTCCTGCATTTTATACAAGCCTTTTTATCAGCCTTATCACTCATCACCTCAGGATCTTTTTTTATTTGTATTATGTGCTATACGAGTCACTGTGCCCCTTATTGTCTTGTATTGTTCTGTATCTATGTATGCTGCAGTGCAGGTCTTTGTGTCCAAGATCAATTTCTCCTCTGTGAGATCAAATAATGTAACCCGTGTTCTATTCCCTAGACTCAAGATACAGTATAAGTGATGCTTGGAACTGCTGATCAGTTCTGCATGTTAAGACTAATCCAAACTTGCCTTTTTAATATATATTTTTTATTTGCACCATGGCTGTTATGACCCAGGCTGTTATAATCCTTCTCCATCACAGTCCCCGGTGAGCCAGGCCACACAGGATTAAAATCCCAAGCATCCAGGATTTATTTTACATTTAAGATAACAGCTTGAACATTACATCAGGATACTGGGGACCATGAACTGCTGAATGCAAAACAAAACTAACCTTTTCTTACCTACCATAAAGGAATCCAACCATAAATACAAATACATGACCTAATAAAAAGTGAACATAAAACACCTCGGCATACTGTTTGTTATATCAAGCTGATCAAGGTTTACAGACACTGCCTGTCTGACATATTTGATACGACATGAGCCAAGTTATTGTGGAACATCTTGCTCCATTAGCAGAAGACATTTCCGGTGTGAAATGGCACGAGGGACTCAGGGACCCCCACAAAAAGACCAGCCCAAAGATCGGCGCTGTGCGCACACGTGTCCTTATGTGGGGGTTGGGCACCTGCCCCCTCAGTGCTCTCTGCATGGCCCCGTCTCTAAAACTATGCCAAGGTTAACAGACAAACCACAGTGCATTCAACCGTAGAAAAAGCAGATCAGACCGCTTTGCTTGGCCCAGTGGATGGTAAATTTTGATTTATTTTTTTGTAATCAAGTCCCAGCACTACTATAGTATAGACACTTTAAGTTAAGCAAAAATAAAGAGTATACTTTCGCTAATCGCTACTTACCAAAACAAAGACAATTGTAGGTTGTTGAAAGCCCTTTCTCCATTTTGGGAAGCCTCACATAACCCCACCATTTGTGTAAAATCCACTTTTTTGCCATAAAATAAAATATATCCACTACCAGTTGGAGAAATGTCTGTTCACTCAATGGACCTACAGATCTGGTGAATAGAAAATAGCTTGTGTGTAACGTGTACATACAGTGCTCACTCACTCACTCACTCACTCAGAAAAAGCCTTTTGGCATCATGCAGGGTAAAAACTGTGACATTTTGCCATCCTCAACAAACTATACAGGCCTTTTTAAAGACCCCCAAACAAATGAGATTTGTATTGTAAAATGTTTCCAAATCATTTCTGCCTGCTTTCTATGATAACCCACCTGTCGTGTCCTTGCAGCTGGGTCCTGCGCAGTCCATGGCCTGGCTAGTAGCCACAGCAAGGTTGGATATTACACCATTGAAATTATCTGTCAATTTGGCACATTTACCTGCATCTTAAACATTATTTTGGCCATAAATGGCCATAATGGAAAATAACTGCATGTCTGCCCACTATCGTTCTACTCTGCTCCTTTAGTCTGCCAAATGTGTACTAGGGGGATGCCATACTGTGTGTTGCAGTCAGTTTTGTCACCTCCCCCTTCACATTCAATAGATCCTGTGATCTTTTGTGGCCAGATGTAATTTTATGGGCTCTAGTAGGACTATAGTAAATAATAATAAAAACAAAATGAAGAAGAAGAAGCTATGAACAAACTTTGGAGAACAAGTTGCTTGATCAGTTTCCATTAAAATTATGCAAACAAATAGAATTATAATGGCCTAAAATTGTAGCTAGTTCTTTGGCTATGCTTGCGAGGTGTAAGACAGTGGTAGAAAACAGGCGGTGGAACTGGCCTGTTTTCAGTGATTTTATCTGGCACAGCAATTTATCTGTAAGTAATTTACGATATGTGGGGGCGCTGTTCTCCACCAAAGAAACCACAGGCACAGTGTGCACGTTTAACAAATGTTTTATTGTCTTTTCCCCGGAGCAGAGTAAACAGGTAAGTAAATCACTTCAATTCAAACAGTCTTTGTACTTCGGGGCCAAGTGTGGAGCGGAGGTGAGTATAACTAAGGCTTGCTTTATATATATAAGGGCAACTAAAGCTTCCTTGCATAAACATTCAAATAATAGTCTCTTTCCCTTCCAGGGGGGAGGGGGGGCCCAGGCTTGGGCCTTCGTCGCCGCTGGACAGGTACTCAGGTAGGTATGGATTCCTTCTCTAGGATTCTCAGGTAGGTAACATTACTCTAGCTCGCTCTATAGGGGTTTCACACTCCAGGCTCCAGTAGTGGGCCTCACAATTGAGCCCAGCGGTTCCTCATTCATTCGTCGTCGGTGTGTGCTGCCTGGAGGTAAAAGATACGTTCAGTTACTATTCAGGTTATATCACCATCATTGTGAGAGGGGAAAATAT
>OOFJ01029692.1:0-11368 GCA_900323375.1 Benthosema glaciale
ACATATTGGTAGCTATATTAGCCCAATATTGCTGTTACGCATTCCACTTGAATAATGTTGATAAACATGAACCGCAACGGAGCAAACTTTTCCTTGTGCGCCGTGCGGTGTGTGTGTGTGTGTGTGTGTGTGTGTGTGTGTGCGCGCGTGCAATCTGTGCATTTTAGTGCTTGCTAGTCCTTGAAATAAGGGTAATGATATTCATTCCTTGCAGATGATCTGGAGTCATCTGGAGACTTCCCCGTTTATGTCTCTGGTACAGTTCTGTTTCTCTGCTTCTCCCGCTGGCATTTCTAACTCGCTGGCTGTATCGCAGTTTTGGAAAGGCCAATGGCGGGGTGATTGAAGGCTTGGCATTTGTCTGTTCCTTCTGTGAAGGTTGAAGAGCCGAAAGGAATTATGCCTGGCCTGTTGTTGACATTTGCCATTTGCCTGATAGAATGTTTTAAAATTATTAATCACACAGAAATATTATATTTAGAACAACAAGGACATCTTTTTAAATGCCCTTTTTCCTGTCAGACAGCTGATCATGTAGCAGAAAAAGAAGTATTGATTGAAGGGAATATTGAAGATCTAGCTGGATCATAATTAACTATTATTAAGCTTTTATCAAGACAAGGTTAGCAAGTATTTACATAAAACAACATGGAAGTAAAATCAGGAACAGAATAAAACACAATGTGCATAAATATTAAATATGATTAGGCATATTAATATACGGTATAAAGAACAAGGCACTGCTGTCATTCTCTTCTCATTGTAGCATATTTTTAGTGGTGGGAAATGTACTCACATGTTTTAAGTAAAGTAGTACCACTGGGCCTTAATTTTCGGTCCTGTTGAGAACTCTAGTTTTCGCCGGCTGCCAGGCGCGGCTGCACTAATAAGTTCGGGGCGGGCCCGTCTAGAGTTTGAATGGACAGGTTAGGTAGGTATCAGTCAAAAGGGAGACATCGAAGACGAAGGATGGATGGGGAAGGAACAACGTATGGAATGTCAGAGCAGGTTCTGACATAATTATCTATATGGAGATCTAAGGGTTTGAGGTTTGAGGTCAGATGTGGATTTGCTGGCCAATATTGATGACATCAGGGATCTCCATATATGGTCTTAATAGCGACAGCAGATCGCATCAGATGTCATAGTGATGTCACGAGACCTGGGCACCATATATCGGAGATTTCCCATGTATGGGGATTATGAGTGATACACTGACGGGAATTGCACGTTTTCATAGTAAAAGTATCAATACTGCAATGTAAAAGTCCAGAATTCAAAATGTACTTGAGTAAAAGTACAAAGGTATTGCTGTCACAATAGTACAGTACAGTACAGTACAGTACAGTACAGTACAGTACAGTACAGTACAGTACAGTACAGTACAGTACAGTACAGTACAGTACAGTATACAGTACTTGAGTAAATATACGGTACTTTAGACTGCTGCATATTGTTCTGCGAGTTCAGATTCAAAATGGACTTGACTGATGCTTTCTGACTGGCCGATCTTTTGTTATTTTCTGCATTTCATCGTCACTTATGCCATCATACTTATTCCAGTCAATAGATGCTTTTAAAACCCATTGAGTGTCTGGCAGGGGGGGAAAAAAAGCACAAAACCGCTTGCAGGGATTTAATGTGATTTCACATTCATTGTGTCCCTCCAACCCATTCTCTCTGTCCCTGTGTATGAATGTGACACGTTGAGGTTAATGGCCCCTTTACTGTATGTATTCAGCCTAGTTTTGCTCCCCGTGATTATTTGCATCACGTTTCATCTATCCCCCATCACTTTATCCAATTCTGTGCTGAATCATAGACGAGAGAACGCAATATGTTTCTGCTCTCTCTTTTGAAATCACCAGCAGTCACAGCCTCTATCAGATATCCTGTTGTGATGGATCACGTCAACTATACAGAGGAAAAGGGACGCAATGTTTTGACGCGTCTAAAAAAACACAGAATCAGCTTTTCCCATTTCTGCAGACGGCGTCCCAATTATTCTTTGGGCCGTCCTTGTCGGCCGTCATTCCACAGCATCCGTAATATTCTCCGTGAGACTGTGAGACAGGTCAGTGATGCATTGCTTTTCCTTTCAACGTTGAATACTAATTCAGCACTACTGCCCTGCTTCAGAAAGTGTGGTTTAGTTTAGCCTCCATTATGGCTTGTACACAGTCAAATCTGGTCCATTTAAACAGTTGACATCTTGTAAACTGTTTATACCACAAGCAAATCTAAAACAATAGTTTTTATTTTCACTTTTAGTCTTGTGGTTAGTTATGTGATTGACAGCTCTTTGTCTGAGGTAATTCCCCTGGGAATGTAAACATCTATTCCCGCGTCACTTTATCCGATAGATATGAGAGAATGCAAACATTACCACAATGTCTTTTGCTGCTCTCTCCTCGACAGACCCGTGTGGACACATGAAAGTCCTTATTTACACTCCAGGCTTGACAGTACGTGACATGTTAAGAGCCCTGGGCCTGCTAACCTGAATGACACTGAACATTGAATTGTGAACATTGAGTGTCCTTCTCCTTTGATCCGCAACATGAATATCAAACAGCTATCACTCTCTCTCTCTCCCTTGCAGGAAGCCATTAAAGCAGGAAATGACTTGTCCAAATGAATGTCACACATGAGGTAGCAAAACAAAGAAGCATGTCCAGTAGACGCGAGACGGTAGTTAGCTGTTCAAGTCTTTTTTGTTGAGATGTTTCTGTATTCTAGCTAGCTTGTGTGTGCGTGCGTGTGCGTGCGTGTGTGTGTGTGTGTGTGTATGCTTTTTAGTTGGATGTAATACATTCAGTGAATTTCAATATACTAGAATAAAAGCTCATGTTTGGACCAGTCTTGCGTTATAAATTCACAAGGCTGTCTGAGCAGTAATACTGACACAAACTTTGAATTGGGTTGATGAACTTGATAAAATTCATGGCCATGTTGCGTTTTTGGCAGCTGAACAATGTCATTACTTTACTGTACAGCTGAAGAATGTCAATGTGACTGTAGCATCAAGCTGTGTGTGTGATAAGCCAGCCAAGATTTATCACAGGACGCCATATGATATACTGTAATCAGAAAAATCTTTGTGAGACCAAATGGATTTTCTTTTGTGTTGTGTAGTGTGGATGAAAATCTCCGTTTGATGCTCTGAGCAATATATAAATGAACATGAAAGAGAGAGGGAGGGGATTTCATCGAGATGTCACTTCTTATCTCGTCAAATTGATGTTCATACTTTATAGACTTATAACTCATAATTATAGACTTTTTAATCATGTTCGTTGTTGCTATAGGATATTAAAACACAACATCCTGTTACCTGTTCACAGCACAAGCAAATGTAAAACAACAATACTAATAGCCTAGCTGTGTTAATAACACGTACAAATAAATATAATATATATTATCTATATATGCTGGTCAGGTGTTTCTTTGATAGTTTATGTAATTTCTCTGGGCCAGGGCAAAGGCTACACATAGGAAGCTCACAAATGTTGGAAAGATTGAGCTTACAGCCTAAAATTGTCTATTCCATTTAGAATATGTATTTTTTTGTGGTAATTATAGTTGCATGTGGAAGCTGTTAAATGATGATGATTTGTCTCACAGCAGGGACTCATCCCACTGGTACTGGGATTCAACAAAGCTCATTTTTTTTCTCTCTGCTTTGGGAGCTCATTGGCTGGAACATTGGGCAAATTGACTTAAGGCTCCTTCCCAGAAGACTTTTTTTTCTTCTTTTTTTAAATGGACCCATACAGATCTGACTACATTTTGATTCAACATGAACACTGAGGACTCAAATTTGCTGCTTTATCTCTGTAATCAGCGGTTGTTTCATTTTTATTATCTTTGTTATTTCATGGACCAATGGCCCCAGTGCACAGCATATGTGAAGTGCTGCTGTGTTGCCATGCCATGCTGACACAGTATATTGCTCTGCATTAATTCATTCAGCGTTCCCCTTCTCTCTCTCACTGAAACCCATGCCAAAATCACTAATTCATAAGGAGGAGTCACTTTGGCATGGAATAAACTAATGCTTTTGGGTTCTGGCCAAGAGTACTGGTAGGCTGAGGTTTTTACTAACCTGGCTGAAAGTTTCCACCTGTGCAGGTTTTAATGTGCGTGATGGACGTTGTTGTTTGCAATGTAAAAATGTATGTGTTATAGGGAGGATACTAGGCATGTAACGATATGTTTTAACAGCGATACGATACATGGTCGATATTGGTTCAATCATGGCTATAAGATAGAATCAATGATTTAAAATCAGGGTTGGGCAGCGGGTGGTGGGTGGGCGGCCAGCCAGAATGACAGCGGTGTTGTTCTTGTGCCTAGTTCTTTATATCCTAATACCTGTATTTAATAATATTCATGCAAATTGTGTTTCATGCTGTAAAAATCTGAGAAGCTGGACTGATATGATCCACTTGGTTAGAATGTGAATGTGAGCAGCAGTGCTCTGAATAAACTGCATCTTTATGAGTGATTCTTTTAACCACTTGACCCCTATAGCGTCCCTATTCTGGCGTTAACGTTTTTGGGTGAAAAAATGGCAGATGCACATGCTTATCACTACCAAACAGCACTCAGTGGAGTGCATATCTCCCCCGGGCCTTGTGGAAATCCATTTTGGGCCAAAACTGTCCCAAAATAATTGAGTCAGATGTACTCTGAGTGGATCCCATAATATAGCCTGGAGAGTTGGTGGAGTCTGAGGTTATTAATTCACAAAAAAAAACATGGGCCCTATCTTCAGGGAACGATGCTTTGCCCGCTATTTGGGGATAAAGCATAGCGCAAGAGGCGTTTGCACGCTTATCATGCCTATTGTCCGCCACCAGCCTTATCCCTAACTGACAGTAAATGGGGAGAGACCAAGGTCGTGATGGGGACTGGAACCCACAACACGCTGGCGATTTTGTCCTTCAAATGTGTATGGGGGCTGTGTTTTTTCATTTTTTCATTTTTTATGTTTATTTGAAAGTGAAATATCCCTTTATGGTAATACAAGCCAGTCCATGTAGGCCAGATGATTATTAATCTTTTCTTATTCATTAGTAAAAACACAGGCGACCTTTCATGTGGTGGTTTGTTATTGATGTTCAGCTTTGTTTTTTACGACACTAGCCATTCCACAACAAGAAGGGTATTTCTGGGTTGTATTGAGAGAGTGTGTGTAGAAGCCCTTTCTGACTGACGCTAGATTTCTGCCCCATAACAGCTCCTAATGGACTGTTTGAAATACACCTCATTGTCTTCCTCTAGTCTAGATACTTAGGCATACAAGCCTCATTGAATGCAGAATGGGGACAGTTGCGTAACTGCTGGTATTGATCAAGTCTTCCAGGAATCTCCACTGTCTTGCAGGCAATCATTTATGCTGAGGATCAAATCTAGTGCTTAGGTCCAAGTCAGATGGTCTGACTTTAGTAATTAGACTATTCTAGCTACTGTAATATAACAATTTAAATTAGATACATTTTAAATTAACTACTCTTCTAAGTGAGTGGGATAGGAAGCCGCACTGACACAACAGATAAAAGGAGCTTAGCAAAGCTAAGCACGTCTTTACAGACTTTTCTGAGGGAGATGTGACATCTCAGTCAGATTGGCTAGTTACGTTTCCTCTGGGCAGTGGTGGACACTAGTCACAAAGCAATTTACTTGCGTTCTGTACTTTTTTTATTTATATTTTTTGCATACGTTCACGCCACATTTCAAAGACAAATTTAAGACTGGAAAAACGTAAACTCACAATGTGTCACAAGTGTAAATTTGTAAGTCGTCTATTTTAGCTATTATATATTTTGGAAATCTTTGAATTGTTTTAGGAACATGTCTACATTTTATTGCATCAATGCATTGATATAAAACACTTTGCAATTTGTACTTTTAAATAAATAAAAAACTCTAGCATAAATGCATTAGCAACATTCTAGTAATATTTGATCAGGTGTTTTTGAGAATAAAGTATTTGCCAGCCAGCACACACAGAGGCATTTCCGGCGTCAAGCCTTCCTCTGCGTGTATGGCAATGTAAACAAACACTCTGAGGAAGCCGAAACTTGTCTGTGTGTATATGAATTAAAAGGAATACTGGACAACTCACCCAAAACCCCCAGGGTGAGTTGCCGTCAGTGTTGGGGTGATGGTTGAGAGTGGTGCCAGGGGTCCACTTTTCATTTCATCATCACCACCGGTATATATTTCCTACAGCCAGAGGCAGTTAACAATAATGGGTGAGTTGTCCCCAGAAAAGAGGGTGAGTTGTCCTGAGATTTTGGGTGAGTTGTCTCAAGCTTTTGGGTGAGTTGTCCAGACAACTCAGCCGGGTGAGTTGTCCAGGTACCATTAAAAGTACTAGAAGGACTTTGGTGTGCTGACTATTACTTTTTTTTACTGTGAATCTTTATGAGCTTTGCACCCAGAAAACGGCATTACAGACTGAGAGTGAGAGTTGTTACAACCTACTGTTTCTATACTTAGATTCAAGTACTCAGGTTGAGCACTTTGTTGAGTACTTTGTAGTTTGTCCACCACTGAAAGTGAGGTAAAGAGGCTGCACAGATAAAAGGAGCTTAGCAAAGCTAACACGTCTTACGGATGCTTCTGAGGGAGATCTGACATCTGCAGTCAGATGAGCTAGTTTCCTGCGGCTGATTAGGAGGTGCCACCCCTGGCCCATTACTCAACCTTGCATCAGCCCCGGCAAAGACTCTGGTGGTGACAGATTATGCGGCACCCCGTCGGGCCCACTGTTGGGATGACTTATTAAAAATAATGAGTGGGAGTATGTGATGTGATTGATGAGCAATCGGTGGTGCTCAGCTATATCTGGACACCTTCCAAACATTGACGTGTGCTGACAGTGATGGACCTGGTGGTGACGGAGAGAGGGGACACGTTGTTTTATACTTCAAGGAGAGAGAGGTTGCAGGGAATGAGAGCAGTTCAATCAGTATGCAGTCAGTCAACAGCAATCAGGATGATTGACGCAAAGTTACTTTTCTCTTATTTGATGTCTTTCTTGTGACCAATCATCACCTCAGAACCCAGATGAATGCAAAACGTGGTGGTGGTGTCCTGAAATTAAATATTCGTCTCTGTATGTCAACATGCTGTATTGCTGTAGACTAGTAATTATTGCGAACGCAGTGAGCCCTTACGGGCAGAACATGTCTGTCTGTCTGTCTGTCTGTCTGTCTGTCTGTCTGTCTGTCTGTCTGTCTGTCTGTCTGTCTGTCTGTCTGTCTGTCTGTCTGTCTGTCTGTCTGTCTGTCACGCTGCACACATCAACTGGCCACCAGGGGGCGCCAAATGGAGAATTACAGAGGGACTTCAAATACACTGCGTTCGCTTCACGCGTTTGCGCATCTTACTTGTAATCAATGTTACATCCCTGATGTCTGCATACTGTATATGACCTGCTACAGCTACACTGTATTGTGAGTTAAGTGTTAATAAATAATCATTGGACTTCATCGGTTTGCCTCCTTGGTTCTGCTTCTGGGTCCTCACCTGATACACAGTGACAAACATTGTGTGTCTATATTGCCCGTTTTATTTGTTCTTTGGTCCTATTTTCTTTTTTTTGTGATTGGTAGTGGACCGGGGGGGGCGGGGTAATGGGTGGTCATCGATTGCCACCGATTGGCTGATGTAGATGGTGATGTAATTAGGATAGGGAGGGTAGAACCCTGGGCCAATAAAGCCAGATCTATTATGGGGCATGATGATGACGGAAGAGGCGTACGTCAGAAGACCCTTTATAAACATCAGGACTACTTGCACTCTGTTCAGGCCATGTATGGCCTACTTGTGTGCTATGCGCAAGTTGGCAGAGTGCAGTTCTAGTTAAGATTTATGTTGGCTTTTCTACCTTTATCGATAGTATCAAGTGAAGACGGACAGGAAAGAGTGAGGAAGAGAAGGGGAGAGACATGCAGCAAAGGTCGTCGGCACTCAACCGCGTGGCACGCTGTCAGGCCAGAGTCTATATGTGGCATGCGCCCTGGACCACTAGGCCAGCGGGCGCCTAGCCTATTTTCACTTGTGTTAATATGTGGCCTGTGCTGACTGTAGCCTGTGGCTAATGTTAGAGAAAAATAGGTGAATACTATGAGGACCCCTGCTGTGTGCATGCATGTGACTGTGTTCATATTATTTTAGATATTAAATAATGTGGGCATAGCCTCTTTGCTTTGGACTGACAGACAGAGAGAAAACTGATTGGACCAAGGACAAACAAAGCTTGATGCAGCTGGTTAAAATTTGATTGAGTCATTTCTTTCTTGTTTTTTGTAATTATTCGAGTGACACACACACTGCAAAGAGGTGGAATTACGAGGTAGCCACGTGGAGGCCCTGGACAGACTGGTGGGTCGTGGGTGGTTAATTGCTGTCTATTGACTCTACCAGCACAGCAGGTGGTAGGAAGATTTAGCAGCAAGAGAGCAACAAGAGCAGCTGCCATACAATCCATAAATGGTTGTGAATTAAATAGTTGGTTTCCACAAAAAGCCAAAAAAAGAAAAAAAAAAAGAAGCCTCATGTGAGCCAGTGTGGCTCACATGAGGCTTTTTTTTTTATTCGTTTTTTGGCTTTTGCCTTTATTGATAGATACAAGTGAAGAAGGGAGGGAGGGAGAGAGGGATGAACAGGACTCGGAACACGCAATGCGCTGTCAGGCCAAAGCCTATATGTGGCATGCGCCTGGACCACTTGGCCAGCGGGCGCCCACACTGGAAGCCATTCTGACACCCCTCATTGAATGGATGGTCAGACCGGGAGAGTCTCTGTCCCTTGCTCCATTATCAAGCCAAAATTATAATATTGAAAGTATAAAAGATGAAGGTCAAGTAGAACACAAGATTTCACTATGATGTACGGTATGATGTATATCAGTGGCCAGCCAGGTCCATCTGTTCCTGCACTGATGAGAAATGTAGAGTCCCTGTCCACATTGTCCCATGGTGTGTGGTTTTACGGCTGTAATGATTCACTCAACTCACGCCGGGGCTCCACTGCAGCCGCCGTGTGTCCGTCAGCGTTGCGTCACCACCCCCTTCCGTTCCCTTTTTAACCAATGAAGGGTGCTACTCCCCTGCCGGGGGTTGCGTTAGGACGGCGTCACCCATTTGTCCAGGTTAATTTCTTGACACCGTCCAAACGCAACACACTCAGTGGAGCCCCGGCGTCATGATTCCATATGATCCATAATTGGGTTCACAATACGATTATTTTTTTCTGTTTTTACAAAATGATATTCCAGACAAATTGCGACTAATTACAAAGTTCAGACAAAAACTAGAACAGCACTTGGAAAAGCACAATAACAATGCCATTCAAGCATGGAGGTTTAAATAGCCTGCCTCAGTCAGATGAAAAATGAAATACAATTTTTTTAAGAAATCCATGAAACAGTACAACAACGTGCTCCTTCAATCAGAATTGCTGTCTGAACGTGAGCCACTGGAACTACTGCTGCCAAAATTCTGAAGAGCTACTGTTCACCTGATCAGGAATTGGCACTGCTCTAGTTGTCTGCTTGAATTAGCTTTTTAGGCTTTGCATCATTCACAGATAGATTTTTGAGAATGGGAGATATATAGGCCCTCATTCATCAAGCCGAGATTACTGCAATTGAGTGCACTTATCACTGTCAAATTTGAGTGGACTCAAGTCAAAGGACTTGAGTCCACTCAAATTTGACAGGCATTTAAACATTATGCAGCTGCAAATATTCACTTAAAATGATTTAACCAAACATAGCTGAGTAGCTGAGGAAGTATCCTGTAGAAGGCTATAATAACATAGTAGTTGTAATTACATTGTTAACAGGTGACAAAATTATAAGCAGTCACAATTGAGGTATTAAAAACAATCTGTTTAACCCATTTAAACGTGAGCTTCAACTGATATTCAGATGTCTCAACATTTGGCTTTATTATGACCTACACTGCAGCATAAGCGCTTGCAAGAGGATTTTCATTTTGCATACAGAAAGGCATGGACATCTCATACGACCCACGAATGGGGCAGTCAGCGATGCTGAGTGAAATTGAGGCCAGATTTTGAGGCCATCAGGCTGAGGCTGCAGCCACTCTGCTACACACGTCCCACCATTGTAACACCCGAGAATCTAAACCGGGGTCTCCCATGTGGAAAGCCAACATCTTAACCACTAAGCCAAGGGCAATTGCTTCTGACTCGGGGGAGACATTAGACTTTTGAGGCCATCAGGCTGAGGCTGCTCTACTACGTGCACGTGCACGTGTTGGTGAGAAATGGAAACCCCAGTGGGAGGTATAGTTGAACAATATTGGCCATCCAGAGCCATGTTAATCGATTAGGTCCTCTAGAGGTGAAGGCCACTCTGTCTCTATGACCTCCTCCTCAGTGTAAACTCCATTAAGCCTGAGGAACGGATTCACCACCACACTGTCCTCACCAAGGACAACCTGTACAGTCAGAGTTCAACCATGGGGAATACATCCACTTTTCCATTATTTTTTTTACCCAAGAGAGGCCTTATTTGTCTTCCTGTATTTTTTCCACTTTTCACTCCTTTCCACCATTACCCCTCTCTCCTCCCTCCCTCCCTCCATTCCCTCTGCTTCCCTTGCTCTCTCTTAGTCTTCTAAGAGTGTAAACGTCAGCCTGACGACTCTACTTCGTGTCCCAGCAGCAGCACCACCCTCCCATTCTTATGTGCTGTCTCATAAAATAAGTAAAGTATTTATCATTGACCGGCAAGGTAAATTAAACGTGGGTGCGCCAATATACTGGATATGCTCCATAAAATCCAGAAGTAAAAAAGAAAGAAAGAGAGAGGTGACATTTGTTTAATGTGACGTATTATGTTATACTTTGGTGAATGTTTGCGTCATATGACAGAAAATTCTCTGCACTAAAAAGTGTCGACATAAACCTTTGCCCCAAGTACAATTTTTCTGTTGAATATACACTATACATTTTTCTCACACAACAGACATGGTCCCCCATTTTGATCTACAGTTCATATGACACTTCATACGCACTAATTTTAAGAATGGAGGCGTGGCCAATGTCATAGTGCGATTATACAGGTGCAAAGTTACCACTGCGCACCATGTGCAAAGAGCAAAATGGCCCTGAATTAGTCATGGGTGTGTTTAAGGCGTCACCTTCAACTACCCAATCAGCGTGGCGGGTGCCATTCCCTTTAACAGTCAGCTGATCCTTGGTTCCACAAGTGCAAATGAAGACTTTGATAATTGCGTGGTAAGTGGGAAGTGGTATAGCCCTTTAGACTAGGTGGGCTGCACACATCAACTGGCCACCAGGGGCGCCAAATGGAGAATTACAG
>OOFJ01029705.1:2184-20245 GCA_900323375.1 Benthosema glaciale
GGGAAGGGAGTGGGGGGGGGGGGCGCTAGTTAGAGTGATGGAAATGGCTGTGTGATCCTCCATTATCTGTCTTCCTTTCCTCATAATGTACCTTCCCCTCTGCCCCATCGATTGCGGTCACTGGATGTTGTCATTAAATCAATTCTTCCCAGAAGAGAAATGGTTTGTGTATGAACAGTCCTTGCCCTTACTATCAATGACAGCAGTAGAAGCAGCAGCAATGAAATGGATAAGGATGGAACCTGAGACAACTGGAGTGCATAGGGGAGGACATTCATTTTCTGCCTACAGTATGTGATTCTTTCTATTAGACATGCACATTTGTTACCAAATAGAAAAGAGTGCCACAGACATGTGGGCTACCAAGCGCAATATTTCGCAACAGCAGCTAATTCCCTAATTTTTTAAAGGATGAAGGAAATACTATATGCAGGAGCTCTTAAAGATAGAATGCCGTGATTTTTACCCTCCGAAAACATGATCATCAGGTACTATGATTATACTAAGAGAAAGATCTTTTAAAAAAAGTGTTAAACTGTTAAAATGACGTTGTTAACTGGCCACCCCCTACAGTTGGAGATCCACCTGATCTGAAGCCGCACCCTCAGCTGTTGTTGTATGATAAAGGGGAGAGGTTAGGGGAGGGGATGATATTGTGATGTCACTATATCACTGTGATTTCGACTGGGCCTTTTGAGTCAAAGGCTGTCATCTTTCAGGAAGAAACCAAAATACATATTCCACACTTGGGGGTCTATTAAGGTAATGCTAACTCCATAGACACATACAAAACAGAACAAGTACAAAAATCACGGCACTCCATCTTTAAAAATCACATGTGTGAACTGAGCAATGCAACTATACATTTATTGTTGTAGTCACTGTACTGTGCTCAACTTCCAGCTTAACAAACGAGAAATGACAGAGTTACACATCCAGACCCCCAGGAACGTGGCCAGGGCTCGTACTGTAGTGTACTCTGTGCCACTTTACTATGTGTTGTACTCTACTGGCCACTTTAGGTGTTGCAGCTGTCCGTGCTCGGGCGGATGGACAGACACAGAGACATACATACAGTACATAGGGACACATAAGCTGCGTAAGGTAGCGGAGACACTGCTCAAAAAATACACAGAAGAATTACTTTTTCATGTGGACTGCAAAGCAGGACCCAACAATGTGATGCTGATGTGGTCGGTCACTTGCACAGATGTGCATAGATAAGTGTACTTGATGTATATTATGCATACATCTCAATTATTGTATTTACAACAGCCATGTTACAGCAACACTTCAGTGCTTACCTGTATGAGTGAGTGACAAATAAAACCATCTTGATTCTTGATGCCTAGTGGAATATGAACGGGTGTGCATGATCTACCAAGACAGTGGCATGTATGTGTCATTTTTCTGGCACGCTAGAATAATGGAGAATGGATATACAAGGTTTTGGCCCGAGAGTGAGGAAATGATCCTTGTGAGTGCGAGATCCTCGGTTCGAATGACGTCTTCCCTTGGTTTCCTGTCTCTCTGCAGTCTACACGGACCTGTCTGAAAGCATGATACAAATGCCACACACAAAAAAGGAATGGTGATTCATGATGCACCAGATACAAGTCCCTGGGTTACATGTCATGCTCTTCGACGTAAGGACAACCTTATCCGGATACTCACTGCAATGTTTATTCACAGACACGGCCCACACACCCCAATATTATCCAAATATTCTGTCATGAAGTCCCAAGAGGAACTCTCTCAAAGGACGCATGTCATTCTGTGTAATACATCATCAAGTGATGTGACATATTGAAAACAGTAGGGTGGATATGTCATCTTGTAAGACACTGGAGTGAGCCTCACGACACCTACAGGCAATTCCATTGTGTTGCCTTGTTCGTTTGGAAGTCACAGTTTTATTTTTATTTCGATTTCATTCTGAGCAGGGAGAGAGCCATAAGAGGGAGTCCTGGAATACAGCAGAACACTTCTGCCACCAAGTGGGCAAAATAGCACAAGCCTACTGCACTGTATGGTATGCATGTACATATGCACAAGGCATGGTTACGTGCCGTGGAGGTCACGCACAGTACCGTGCGAGCGCATGCGCACACACAAAAACTGCAAAATTAATTTAGTGGAATCATTGCGTAAGATAATCTCTTTCAACTTTTAAGGTAAGCATTATCTAAAATATGCAGGCATGCAGAGCAGAGCAGAGAGACGTCTCACATAATGTTGGTTGTATTTTATTTGAGTCTGACTCATGTAAGTTCCTCTGCGTACGAGGGTACAATTCACCATGCAGGTCTGATAGCTCTACTTCCCTTTTTAATTAGTGTGTCCCAGGAAAGCCCTTATCAGTGATTAACTATCCTCTTAATGAGACCATTATTAAGTCATTCTCCTCAACCCTGATAGACTTGCAGACACCTAATGTATAGCATATGGACCGATAACACAAAAACCTCAGCTAATTCCAATTCTCCTTTTCCCTAAAGGTGCCCTCCAGCTTTTAATCCCTGGACGAGCACTGCAAAAGAGTAGTCACAATATAGGTACTGTAAGGTGGGGACGGAAATCTTGATTACGATTATGTGAGGAAGAATAATGTTTTTTTCTGCACCGGTGTTGAAAGACAGAGGCCTTGTTCTAATAACTAAAGGGAACGCTGGGGATGGCTCCCTTGGTCTTTCAGAGACCTGGCTGGCTGGCTGGCTCCCGGAGTGGTAGGATCTGCTGTAATGAATGGGACTTGAAGTGAATGTGTGCTTTCAGGGATGGAAGAGAAGCAATCTACGGTGGGAGGCCACTGCAGCCTCTGAGCCTACTGTGTGGCAGAGGCCATTTGGTGACTGAGGATCATGCTTAGAATTTGAGATTTATACGAGATGTAGAGAGCAATGCATGAATTCTAGCATCTTTCTCTTTATTATATAACACTGATGTTATATAATAAATTGATGTGTGTTTGATCCTGTATGATCCTGCGTGGTTGATGTTTAGGTAAATTTTGAGGGGTTCATAATTTAAGCTTCTATATGAAAGTGCATCAATATTAATGCTTTATTCCAACAACTTGATTATGAAGGTCGACCTGAGTCCACTGTTTTCCCTGAGTCTGCTACATTCAGCTGAAGTTGAATTTCCAAAAGCTTGCATCTGGACTGCATATGCAGCAAAAGTTTTTGAATGGAGCTGCCTATGCAATGTCTAGCTTGCTTGTTGAGAACATGAATTATTAGTTAATAGTCAAAATATGTTTCATTAAGTATAGACTTTCATTTTCATGCACCATTTAGCCGAAGAATGAGCTTAGCTGGCAACAATTTCAGAGACAACATATGCCCAGAAAATATATTCCAGAAGCAGCAATTTCCTGGAGCCTAACAAACTGCAGCTACCATCAAATGTAGATGTTTATCAAATTAATGAGCCATTGATGAGCAAAAATGGTGATTAAAGGGATATATGAGTTCCTGTAGATCTCTCCAAGACTTAAGCTTCACAATGTCCAGTTGATCTTCCCTGCTATCATTTGCTAGAAAATATTGTTTGTTCCATGCAAAAAAAAGTCTGTCTGTCTGTCTGTCTGTCTGTGGCTTCTTTGTGGCTGGCTTAACATACAGCCCCGAATTCATCCCCAAACAGTACAATGGAACTGAGAGAAAATCTAGGTAATCCAATCCAACCTTATTTATAGAGAACATTTAAAAAATAAGTATAGAGTTGTAGATTATTTGAACTTGTGATTAGAATGAATACTGTCTACAAGTATAATTATTCAGCAAGTATATGATATTATCTACCACTTCCTGGTAATGTGGTGAAAGGCTTTGCCTAATAAAAAAAAACACTATTATGCACTATGCATAAGGGATACTGGGGGGAACAAATATATTGACAGACATATACTTTCAGACTTTAAGCCCTTAAAACCCCAGACATTATTATGGGGAAAACGTTCACCGAAAATAAATAGCACATCTACAACCTCACAATGCGTTGCCTGTAGATTATTTTCAGCGAATATATTTAGTGTAGTGCGAATAAAACAGAAAAGTCACCAGTATAGGGCCATGAGGGACTCCTATTTCACAGTTTCACAGTTGAATTCACCACAGAACACTGTTGTTTGTAAACCATGTTAACCATAAGTATTCACACTCTACCTCTGCACTGTACCTCTGTCACAATATGTATTTCTTGCTGCAAGCACGCTGCATACTGCACAGAAGTTACACACGAGTAAGCTCAGGGGCAGGGCTTCTCACATCTTATTTCCATCAATCTGTTCCATGTAATCAATCCCTGCCTCTCAGACCTCGTTCATCAGTAGAATAAACTCTGTGGCCGGTCTGTCTCGAATTAATATAAAATTGCCAGGGGAACTAGACCTGTCAACACTGCGCACTTTGATTATCCATAATCTCAGCAGGCTTAAGCCTTATGATGTCACAACACGTTGTTGGGCCTAGCAGTTTGAACATAATTGTCGTGTCGGGTGGAAACCTTGGGGATCCACTCATAATTCCAACACTGCATTAGTCCGACAACGTGACTTCACGTGTGGTTAGAGACATAATAATGAATATTATTGTGAATAATGCGCCATTGGAATAACTGCGCTGATCCGAAACCAAAACTCATGGTTACTTGACGGGGTGCCAAATGGACCCTTACAAGTCTGTAACTCTGACAATGTACAAATGGAACCAAATGAACCTGTAAAGGGCCCATTTGTTCTTGAAATCAAAAGGCTGTACGGTAAGTGTATAAAACAGTAGTGCAACATCAATTTTAAATATTACTGTAAATGAAACATCATCACGTGATAAATTACATTACCGGTCGGAATAGCATATACTGTCATTGTTGCGGATACAGATATACCAGCATTTTAGGCAGCATCGGCAGCTTTGCCGATACTGGGTATCGGTATCGGATCAACACTAACTGCAACCCATTTAAGAGCCAAGTGGAAAGGATAATGTGTGATGTCCATACACATAAACTCATAGGTGGATTAACTGAGGGTGATGCTAAAATGGAAGCAGGGTGATCCCTAATACGAAAACACAATTCATTACACACACGCACGCACGCACGCACGCACGCACGCTATATATGCTTATACACAATGGGGGATGCCATCCCCACAAAGAAACAGAAGATGGAGCTGATGCTCTACAACACAAGTTATGTTACCCAAGTCCTTCTCTCCTTCATCTCAACAGCTGCTCTAGTTATAGTACTGTACCTTAACTTGGCTGCAAGATGTATAATATGCAATAATATCAGATCATTATTATAGCTATCAAACCTGACTATATGCACAAAAAGAGGTGTTTGGAAACTATAACCCGTGCTCTGAAGCGATAACTGGCATGGAAAGTACTGCTAGTAGTAGTCTGACAGGTCAAAATTAGTCACTTTCCATGCGAGGCCCTAGATTTGGAAAGCTCATATTTATTGATCAGTATGATAGCCTCAGGCACTAGACTGGAGAGCGGAATTTGACCTGGAAGCAAACAACCTCCAATTAACTTGCTCAGTATGAATAAAAGAGCAGCAAAACCGATTTGGGGTGAGGTAAGACAACATTGTGAGCATAATGGCTTGAGGACCTCTTACTAAAACGTACTAGATTCTGTGAAAATACTGTGATGCCCAGAGGAAGAGACATGACTGAGAGGATGGTGGGGGCTGATACCATTTCCAAACTGAAATGTAACTGTACCTGTATATCTCTGCTGTTGGGAAGAAACCACTTAACTCCAAGTTTGAGGGTCCAATGGAGTTAAGAGGTTTTGTCCCAAGTGCTTTTTACTACTTTTCATTGGTTCAATATTTTCAAAACAACACACAGACGGAAAGGGTGTTCATAATTGTTCAATAGCACTGATTTATGCAAAACCTCTAAAATTTAGTTAAGATGATCCTCCCGACAGAAACGATATACTGTCTGTACGTGCATATTTGCATAATGTGCATATACCTTATGTTTGCATGCATTTATGCAAATGATGTGTTGCTTTTTGCGTGGGTATTTCGCAGAACAAATATCTGGGGGAAAATAATAATAATACATCCTCTTCCTAGAATAAATATTCCTCTATGGACTGGTAACTGTGTTCTTATCTTTTTAATGAAGTTCATTTTTTTAATGAAACTTAGTTCTTGTCATTGTTATGTAAGGCATGAATATTATCTTATCTTAGAAATAGTGTGTATGTAATTTAACAGCGTGGGAGGGAGCAAGGAACCGAGTGTGCGAGAGAAACAGGGAGAGAGAGGGGGGGCTCGTAGCGTAGGAGATGTTTTTTGGGAGCGCTTCTTTTGCATCGCCAAGGCCCTCTGGCGGGAGGAGGCCAGTTTCAATTGAAACTAATGAAACATGGCTATGGCTCTATGGTAAAGACACGCTAGGAGCACTCCTCTTCCCAGTGTGGTAGCTTGTGTTTAGCACACTCTACACCAAAAACATTTGGTGGACCGATCTGGGCGCCTTGAGTACAAAATAATAGATTAAATCATAGACATCATGACTCTTCCCGCTCTTGGGCGTGTGTCAAAATTGAAGGCACAATTTTCCTGAGAATCCTTGCGAAGCATAGGGGAAGCTTGTCAAGCTTCCACGTGCGTGACATAAGTCCCAGAAAAGACGTGCTGTGATTGGCCAGTAGTCACTTGAGTGACAGCGAGAGACATGGAGGAGTCGCATAAGTGACGTCAATTGGGCAGCGACGCAGTGTGCCTTCAACAAATGCCTTCAGCACTTGACTTCCTGCCTTCAATGGAGACACGTCGCTCCAATGAACTACAGCGGCCAATGAGGCACCTATTTTATATGGATTCAACATTTGAAGCGGAATTAAGGAAGAGGTGCCGGACTAAAAAAATGGAACAGACATGGCAGAGGAGAGGCTGATTGCAACTGTGCACCCACAGACTGCATCCAGACAGTAGAGTCAAGGAGATGACAAATGCCGCGAGTGGCAATAGTCTTTTCCTGGTATTTAGACAGCTGGTGGATGGAAATGAAGCTCCAACGACACGGCAGAATGCCACGACGGCAAGAAAACCATAAACAATTGCTCCGGGGCAAGTGGAAGCGGCGTGCAAGCTTCATTCTCCATCCACCAGCTGTCTAAAAAAAACAGGAAGAGACTCCTGCCACGAGCTGCATTTGGCACCTTTGTGACGAGACTGTGTAGATTGTAGAAGCACCCACATGCACACTCCATACCTTCTCCTGGCTGCAGAAACTTCATGGAGCTCCATTTCTAGAGAAATCACAAGGATTCTGTATCTGGCATTCATGTTTAACATTGTTGTCCAATAACTATTTCAGTGCAACGATAAGCATTATACTCTCTCTGCTTTGGAAGTGCTCTGGGCATCCATATTTTTTTATATCCAAAGCACTCTTCGATGAAAAATAAAGAAGAAAAAAAAACCTCTTCATGTGGACACTGCCCCTAAAGCCCTCCAGTCCGCAGATCTAAAGCAATCCAAGTATGAACTACAGCACATCCCCCTCCCTCCAATCTGACTTCATCCCCTCTAGCCCAGCCAGAACCACAATCAAAACTTCCCTTTTTCCAATACTGGCTTGGGTATCAAATGTGTTTCCCACACCGTTGAGCACAGTGAAAGGTGATGAAAGAAAGGAGAAAGAATCTCCCCTCAAAGCTACATAAAAACCTCCCCACAAAGCTACATATCTCTGGCTCCCTGCAGTCTTTAATCACTACAACAATGGTAATTCAAAAGAAACTTCTGCCATCCATTAGTGACTCTCGTCTATCCATTCCAATCCATGAGGTGACACAAATCTAAAATTTATTTAACAGATTTTGTTTTTTGTTTTTATAGAAACCAAGTGGGGAAATAAATAGGTGAGTGAACACAACAGAAAGTTTATCTTGTGAAAGTCAATCCACCCTTTAAACCAACCACAGGCCATACATTTGTCTCACAGGAATAGAAGGTGGAATTAGATTCTTGTGAGTCAGCTCTGGCAATCTTCGAGAGAAAGCCAACTGCATGTGCGTTATGAGAAAAGCATGCAATATACAACGTCATACTTGTGTTGTTGTTTGTTGGCTTCGTTTGTTGGTATCATGTTTGCATCCAGTCCTACAGCTACTGTCTTAACCACTTTGATCCTGTATATACTGTCCGGGGTCCCCCAAGGGTCTGTAGATGGAGCCCTCTTTTATTGCCTCTACACATTGCCCCTGTTCAGATCTACAAGCTCACAATGTACAGTATCACAATGCAATGAGTTGTAAACTTGTAGATCTGTTTGACTAATTTCACTGAAAGCTAGCCGCTTTCAGCTTCTGCCTCATGCTCGCATGCTTCCATAGCAGTCAATGGAACAGTGTCATGAAGTGTACTTTATTTATAGAGAAGAAAGTGAAGTAATGTAGAAAATGCAGCACATTTATTCTGGAAAGGAATAGGTTACGCATGCTACCTGCTGTGCCAAAAAATGAAAAGAATGAACGGGAAATGTGCACTTAGCAAAGGCATGCATTGTGGATTTGATAGGGCCCAGCAGACTCATGCCATGAAGATATGGAATCTAATAGTTCTTGTGTTATTCAAGCTAGCTGCAGAATGTTCATTCATTTAATCTTCATTACATTTTTCCATGACGACTACACACAACCATTGGTGTGGAGTCTGTGGACATGAAAAAGTAATAGCCTACACTTGTACTACTGTACAGTTTGCAAGGACAAGCACAGGGAAGTACAATACAGCAAGGTCTGCTAAAAGGATTCATCCAAGAAAGCCTGTCGGCGTGTTTCCATTGGGATCCCTCAGTTCATTTTCCACTCAACACACTGCTTGTCAGACCACTGATGAGTTTCTGAATAATTCCAACCAACTGCCTGGCATTCTTCCACCAAATAAAAAAAAACGTTGAGAAGTAACCTCTAAGGCTTCTTCAGCTTCAATAATCGGGTTCATGCTCAGAAAATGCAATTGGCAAAAGTTGCCCATAAGTGGTATTGTACAACGTTTTACTACATGAATGAACCCACATCATCCCTAGTATTCCCTATGCTTCTGGACGCGTCTGAACAGGCAAACATGCCTGCAGGGAAAAAAAGAAGGGCCAAGTATGGACCTCTGGGGAGCAACTAGACAAATCGAAAGGAAACAGCCAACAGCATCAACCGACTCATAGCAGTTGAGTCGGTTGAGCAGTTATATTCACATATGAATATTCACATATGAATATAACTGCTCAATAGAAATAATAGATGAACAAAACATTCTGCAAAAAAAAATAATAATAATCTAAAATAATAATGTTTAGCATGGTTTTGGACTAGTACTAGTCCACAACCTGTGCGGGCCTATGAACAGCCAAAGGGTGTAGAGTGTGAGTTGCGCTGAGCGCAGTATATCAGGGATTTAAAGTATCTTTGTAGTTGGTACGCACGCACGCGCAACCTGTCGGCAGATTAGTCACGCACGCACGCACAGGGGACACATCCTACACACACAGGGTGTGTTCTGCTCCATTTATCAGTGAATAAGACACACATGCACACATGCACGGGTGACCCATCACGAACAGCGGTGTATAAAACAAACAGATATAAAAATGTGTGAAATGGTCGGCAAATGCGGAAGTGCAAACGGGCGCTCAATGCTACAGCCCAGCAGCGTGGGGCTGTAACATTGTGCTACTTGTGCAGGACAAGGGCAGGGCATCGCATGCAGTTCCAGCTCTGACCACTACGTCTTGTGGCTTCTACATTGGCCGCAGCCTTAAAGAAAAATATGCTAATTCTAACCCTAGCCTCATTGGCCGCTGCAGTTCATTAGAGCGAGTGTCTCCAATGAAGGCAGGGAGTCAAGCGGATCTGCCATAGGGAAGCGGCTGCCCAAGTGACGTCACTCATGTGACTCCTCGCTGTCACTCAACTGTAAACTACCGGTATATGCTTCGCAAGGAACCTCGGGGAAAAGTGTTCCTTCAATTTTGACACACACCTCAGAGCCGGAAAGTGCGTCTACGTTTATATGTCTATGGTTTTCTAGGAAATGCAGGGATAAACAAAGAAGAAACGAAGACCATACTTCCGTACTACGGTGGAGTCCATATTGCTCTCTGGGAGTAAACAGACATGCGCAATGGAGATCAGGACGTTGTACATGCACATTGCGCATGTCCGTTTGGTCTTCACTTCCCGACCTCTTTAGATAGACCTTGACAGTAACAGGTTATAAGAAAGCCTGTGCAGTTGCAACAGCAGGAACAACATCCCAGTCTGAATGCAATTCTGTCTCCAAGAGCTTTGGTTATACTTGCGTTCACACAGGCAATAAATGCCAAAGAGCTGGAATGCTTATATATTGTTTACGGCTGTTTTTAAATATTTCCAGGTACTTAAAATGTCATATAAAGGTTTTCTGCTCTGTCCAATTTATTTGGCCAGTGACACAACTAAACAGAACAGGATTGCATTTCATGAATTATTTAAGTAGAATTGTAGAGTTAGACTATTTTATCTTTATTTTTATTGGCTCTCGCCTCAGTACCATGTTGTTTCACACTTACTGCGACTGCTGTTGTGTGTTGCCTCGGTTCCCCCCCAGGATCGATAAAGGTTTATCATATTATGGGTTCCACTGCAAAGCAGGGACACCTATAAAATTCCTTATTATTTTCTTTCTCTAGTATTATTTGTCCAATATCTCATCTGTACATTGGTAAACCTTAGCACATTTCAGCACACCTACAGACAGTCCAGGCTATGCATCAACTGGCTAACAAAGCCTGGTTACAACGGGTGGCGGTACACTGGTATGTTCCTTTAAATGACTTTAAGTCATGCTTATACAACCGTCTGGATGTATCATGAATATCTGCCTTGATTCAAAAAGTGACTGTGGAATGAAACAGAGGTTGTGTATGTGGTTATTCATTGCAGTGGTTGTCAAACTTGCTCATGTCAAGGACCCCCAAATTTACATGAATTTGGCTGTAGACCTTCTGGAAATATAATTTAAATAAAAATCACACCCATGTGAAGTGAGGGCTGCTCTTATCATCGTACATCCTCATGACGTAGAATGTCTATAGACACTATGACGTAAAATTCTCCATTCATTGTCATTGGGAATTTAAAGTGTGCCGTTACTATGCAGTAAAGTGTGAGTGTCAACACACTACTGACATTATTCAGAGACGATAAATAGCAAAAAATTGCATTTTGGAGAAATAAGCGAATTTGAACAACATCCCATGCCACATTCTAAGTTTATGGTGGGGTAGAGGAAACAGACGATAAGGAGTCTTTTCACAAAATAACAACTGGACCACTTTTTTGGATATTAATCAACTGCAAATAAAGGTAAGAAAGCCTTCTAGCACAGAATTCTCCTTTAATGTTTGTGTGGGACAAAAATAGAAGCCGATTTGCTCGTCCACATATGACGTAAATTCTCCATTCATTCTCAATACAAACAACTAGTATAACTCATGAGGTTTTAATGCCTAAGTCTATGGTAGCCTACAACTTCACTATAGCCTCAGGTAATCATTCTGCAGAGAAAATATTGGCTTCTTGCGGGAACAGCTCTCAGACTTGTGCTATATTCATCTGATACGGTATGTAGTAGAGTTTGTTGTTGGTTTTATATATGCTAATTCAATGTTGGCAAAACCTCCCCATTGAACCGCTCTTTCAGAGAACAGCATGCACCTAGACAGTGCCTATGCCAATAATAAGGCATCTTTCAATTCCCCAACATTTGTAATATTACCTTGCAATTGATTTGTCAACACTCTAAATGTACTTGCAGCAGAGCACATAGGAAATAATATCTTTAATAATACTAGTATACTAGTATATTTTGGAATAATTCAGGTCAGAGCCTTGTAGTAGAAAGAGCAGAGAACAGCCTGGTCATGTGGTTCATGTACCTGCGCGAGCCCATAGACTCCAATGCATTCCTAACTTCCGGTTGTCTCCAGCGTTGTCTCCCTATTCAATAGAAGTCTATGTAGAGGAGCCGCCATTAGACCTTACCATGGAAGTGAACGGCGTTATCAGAACTGTGTATATACTCTGAAAATAAAATCTTTTCACATACGGGTACCCAGCCAAATACTAATAAGACAATAGTCGAGAACCACACACTGCTGTTCTGTACTGCAGGTTGCGTTGTTACAGTATATAGAAAGTTGACCTTCATCTTTGCCTTGCTCAACTGAAGCCACACACAAACACACACACACGCACGCACGCACGCACGCACGCACGAACGCACACTATATTTACATTCGCCAAGTGACAAGATGATGTACTGTATGTGTCATTAAGACGGAGCTGGCCGATTAAACGGCACTAAATTAGACAAATGATAATAATGGCAAGGCACATGGGAGCAAGAATCTCTGCATGCTGCTCCATTAACCCTCCTTTCCCCATATGCCAGCTCTGTTGCTAAGCTACTGAAGCTAAAGAGAAGAGGAAGGATTCCTTGTGGTGGAGGCAGATAAAGGACCTTCTGTTATATTTTGGCCACAAACTATGGGCACGAATAAGGGGTATGAGCTAGTAGCAAGGTGGTTGGCGAGAGAGATGGAGGAGAGAGAGAGAGAGAGAGAGAGAGAGAGAGAGAGAGAGAGAGAGAGAGAGAGAGAGAGAGAGAAACAGAGAGTATAGAATCAAATGCCTACCATGGTTTGCTTTGTGTTTTTGTTTGTTTATTTGTTTGTTTTCCAAGCAGAAACACAACCCAGGAAAGCAGAGAGCTGCATGTGAGCATTGCTAACTTTACTAGACTATACTGTACCTGGAAAAGTCTCCACTGCAGAAATGTTTTGTGATGTTACTTCCAACTTGGAGTTTGCCGTTGGGGAGTTGGGGGTGTGACTGGCACAACCAAACCATTGCAGTCAAGTGAAAATAAAGTATGAAGTGCACATAAAAGAATGAGCTGGGTGTGTTTTTTAATGGCCTCGGGATATACCGATACCAAACATAAGAGGTTTCATCCCCTACCATTTGCCCATCATTCTCTGGGGACCATCGCTATCTACTGCCAGAAGCACAATTCATGTAACTGTTCTAGAACTGTCACAACATGACTATACAACACTGGGTTCAATATGAGCGCAAAGCTGAAAGAGAGGGGCAAGATGCAAGTATTTAATGTTTCTATCTGATGTCTGTTCTACAAGTGTCATTCTATGCATTTTGTCATTTTTGTGTGGTTTGACAGACATTTTGCTAAGCAGTGGACATGCATAGTGTAGTCTGTATACCCACAGGATAGAAATATGCCAGACTGTAGTAGATTCAGGAACTTGTCTGCAACAATGACACAGCGTGCATTATGCTATAACCTGACTTATTAGTCATTTCTTTAAAGGTGTGCGTTCTGTTGCTTTTATGCAAACAAAAGGTCCACGTGTGGTGGGTTGTGGGCATCCATAGATTGATCTATATTATATTAACCAAAGTTAAATGTATGATGGACTCACAGAAGATGACCCATAAAATGGTTGTGGTCAGATAAAAACAACGGTGCACGAGGTATACAGCATTCAGATCTTTACTTATTGTTGACAAATGAGTATACAAATATTAAATGTTGTGGCCTTGTACATTGTATATTTTGATTATTGGTATGTCTTTGTACATTATGCGAGTTATTAGTATGCCCTGTGCAATTTTGTCTACAATGCCTAAAAGCCAAACAGAAATGTAAGGTAAAGGCTTTATGTTCAATGGAGAAACCACAATTGAATCGTTGATTGCATCTTTTTGCGTGACAATCAATCGTCAAGCCCTGTATACACCAAGCCTAAACTGAGCAAACAGATAGTGTAGATAGTGTAGAGCCAGGGAACATAGGGTCGACCCCCCTCCAGGTGACCAGTTTCACATGCCCTCTGCACCGTGCAAACGCACGCTTATATAAGGACTAGCCATTCAGCCATGCATGCGGCTCCCAATAATAACAAGTTGGATCACGCAGAGCATAAATTGTGCGTAAAGTGAGAATTATGCTTCAAGGGCACCAAGAGGTTGCGGAGGCCTGCAGAGAATCACAGAGTCATGCTGTGCACCGCATCGTCTCTAAAATGTAATATCAACATATCTCACTCTGTACTGGCCTCCAGCTGTAATAAGCATTAAATGGACTAGCTCTGTAATGGAAAGAGCGCAGAGAGTCACAAACAATTGCCCTTGTCTAAAATGTGGATAAGAGGCACGGAAGAGGGAGGAATAAAAACAACAACAACACACTTGGCGTGAAGAAAGACGCATGTACAGTGTCTCTCACTGTCTTCTTCAAATGCCCTTGGGCTGTCACTCACACAGCTGGTACAATTAAGTCTGTAACATGCTTCATATTCCTGTAGAGGGCAGTATAGCCACAATTTCATCTAATAAGCCCAGTTATTGGTTCAATATTCTGTGTAGTTTTCCCCACACCATTTAATAAAAAAATGTCATGGCAAATCAACAAGGCATCAACATTTTGCCACCAACAAGGCAGAGTTATTATTATTATTATTATTATTATTATTATTATTATTATTATTATTATTATTTTGTGTTATTTCTTATCAGTTCTTGTTGGCCCACGTCCCATTTGCTGATGTTGGGCTTTCTATGAATCCATTCTACAACAGGAGACCAAAGGCACTGGGATCACCCGTCTTAAGTCTTTCACTCATTCTCTGCCTCTACTTTACAGAAATGGCCCCGACATGTGGAACGGATTAATGCTGTGGTTGCAGTTCACCCCACGCTAAGCCACTGCAAGGTGAAAAACGAAGAGAGCGGAATAAAAGACAATTTTTATTATTTTTATTCTAAAGTCGAGAAAAGTGGGGATGTTCAAAGGACGCATTCACGCTAGACAGACGAATAATGACATAGGTAAGGGGATCAACTTCACGGTCCTGCGTTGCGTCTTTTCATAAATATAAAGAGATTGTTTGGGGGAAACCACGTTTTACCATCTGAAAAGGGCGTAGAGATGAAAGGCCCCGCATGGCTTAAGGCTGGATGTCACCCATCCGTGGAAGCAGAAGAGGGGATGGCATACATGTATGTTATGATGGGAGGGACCTATAGCTAGATCGGAGCACCGACCCGCCTTTTCGAGAGACAAAATACATGCCTGGTTTCGCTGCATCTCACCATGGGCATTAATGATGCAGATCCTTAATTCCTCTTCCTCTTAAAAAGTCCTGATGAAGCCTACGCAGTGTGATCCTCTCCCAGACTGGTTACACAAAAGGTGATTTCCATACACGTCAATGTCACCCTGGCCAATTGTGTAAGGGTGATATAAACACCATATTAGGTTAGCTTGATGTGTGAAGTTCACTATATGGCAACTATTGTATGTGATTGAAACTCAATGAGATTACCGTGATTCAAAATGGCAGTCAATCACACCGCATGTGGGCTGAGACATAGCACTCCCTGTTATCTGATGGCTAATCTGTTGGTTGCTTTCAGTGCAGTCGTGATACATTCATTTGAGCTGACACCCACCTTCCTTGCAGTATAGCAGCCTAGCCTGAAATATCTTCAAAATGGCAGTTTAAAGCCCATCTAAAAAAAACATCATTCAACCCCTCTAATTAAGTAATTTAAGTAGGCCTACTAGGTATAAATTGCAGGCAAAACAAAATGCAGGTAAAACTACAACTACTCTATAATATTATGTTCTTACTGACCTGTGTGTCAATATGTCTGCTTACGGAAACATTGCTGATCCCTGTACTGCATGTATGTACAAACATATGTGTGTACACTGTACACAGTACAGTACATTTGTGAACATCACTGAATGAAATCTCATCGTTATTCAGTGACATCTGAATGAGGACATTCCCAGATACGGATGTCAATATTACTTCTGTACAACAAATATTTTGTGAGTTTCAAAGCGACACTCACAAACTCTGAGAAACAGCATCAAACGGAGTTGAACAATTGGTTGCTGTGTAGGAGATGGAGCTGACATTTCGCCCACAGCAAGATCACATGAAAACGAGAAAGTGGCAATATTACAATATTGCTGCCACTGCCATCATACAATGTGATTGTAAGACTATGCGCACACATGCAAGTGTCATTGGGGTGGCCATAGCAATAGTGAGACTGCCTGGTCAGCCAGGGGCCCTGCTTGTCCCAGGTACGATTCTAGGCCAGGTCAGCAATGTGTCAATGTGTATCCCATGAGCAAGACTCTTCACCCCGAATTGCTCCCCTAGCTCGTAGAATGGCCGCTTACTGCTCCGATTTGTTATAGGATGGATAAATGCAGAGGACGAATTTCACCATGTACATAATGCCTATTATACTATATAATGTGACAAAAACACACCCCAAAAGGAGTGGGAACTATTCTATTCTATTCTATTCTATTCTATTCTATTCTAACTACTGTTGTCCCATTATAATGTGGCAAATCACATTTAAATACATTGTTTCAATGGAAACAATACATTTAAAATGTGATAAAATAAGTTAGAACTACTAGTAGCTAGTAAAATATGTTTGACAATTATACTTTGAATATTTCTTTGTGCAAATCTGTGTAGACCCTGCTTAATAAATGAGTCCCATTGTGACAGCATTGTGTAAGTAAGTGCATATACATCTCTAGATTACGATGCCACTATACAGCACTGTCGCTATAGCAGGGAGGTTTATTTATCTACAGTGTCATTAATATAATGCGACTGAATCGAACTGCCATTTGCAGTATGTAATCACTGAGGAAGTTATAAATATTGTTAAGGTCTATAAACAAGATTGATTACAGTACATTTTAAAATGCCTTGAGTGAAAACACCATCAGCATAAGTACAAGCACCTTTAATTGGCTTATTATGCTGAGCAGTCTGCATATTGAAATGGAGAGTCTGGTGTAAACATTGACAGAATTGCAAGTATAACAGTAGCCAGGGAAAACAGCCAAACAATTATAATGTATACTGTATGTTATAAAAAAAACCTGAAAGGAAAGGCTGCCATATCCTGGCTATACCAATAAGCTATACTGTATGATCAACTTGACTGACAGTCTTTGCTGTGTGGGTGAGCAAACAATTCGATCATATGATAGGATATGATATTATTTTATATGATGTGTGTGATATGGTCAAAAACAGTTACTTTACGGAACATAGGGGAAAACATCATGTGTTCCACTGAATCCAATGCTGTTATTATTTAGTCACAAACTGTTCAATATCTATAAATAAAAATGAAAAAATAAACACTGATTGGTGATCCCTATTTTGGGCATCATTGGGGGAAATCTTCCAAAATGGAAAAGAAAAGAAAAGAAAAGAAAAGAAAAGAAAAGAAAAGAAAAGAAAAGAAAAGAAAAGAAAAGAAAAGAAAAGAAAAGAAAAGAAAAGAAAAGAAAAGAAAAGAAAAGAAAAGAAAAGAAAAGAAAAGAAAAGAAAAGAGGCACATCTACAGTGCCTTATGAGCATCATGCTATTATGCCTCATGAGCTTGTAGATCTGCTATTTTCGCTACTTTTGTGTGACCCTGGCATACGCCAAATATAAAATATTCATTCATTCATTCATTCATGATTAAAAAAATATGTAAATGAAAGGACGATATATGGAGATACACTATTCTGCACAACCGCAACGACATGATTTATAGTACAGGGTGAGTTCAGCCCTCGCATTGTGATTGGCTGACACCATAACCCCCCATATCAGCACAAATCTTATTTAGCTTTACCTGTAACCTAGCAATGGCTGACACTCACTGTTAGGAAGAGTCCTTTTTGTTTGTGTCCGTTTCCAATCGTAAATATGAATAATGAAACTGTGGTATATGATACCAATACACTTGAGGATGCACTACTACACCATGCATTATTGGTACTGGTACAGTCTACTCTACAACCTCATATGATCAGCAAGTACATCATTATCTCTCAGTACTGTACTCCCTCTCTCTCTCTCTCTCTCTCTCTCTCTCTCTCTCCTCTCTTTTTCTCTCTTTCTCTCCTTTTTTTTTTTGTCTTT
>OOFJ01029743.1:5165-24233 GCA_900323375.1 Benthosema glaciale
GGGGGGGGGGGGGGGGGGGGGGGGGCTCTAGGATATCCTCTGGATCAGCATTTCTTCTGATAGGCAGTAGAGTGTGTTGACGGACAGCTCAGAGATGAATGCCTCACAGGCCTTACGGGAGACGCCCTTGCATTCACGTAGGTCGAGCAAAGAGATGCAGGCGAGGCGGCGGAGGTACTTCAGACAGTTGTCCGTCAACTTATTGCAGCCTGGGAAAGGAGGATCGTGGAACAATAAATACCAAGAAGTCAATTCTACTCTAGTGACATTACAATGGCTAAGGGCCAAATTTCATGTCCAATTTCTCGTTTAACCTGAATCGTGTATAGGCAAAAGGTATTTTCTGTTTACTAAAGAGCTAGAGATATGGGGAGGCCTCTATTACTGAACAAATATACAAATGATATCCCCTTTATTGTGCTGTTAATCTCTTAATTAGATGTGCATGTATGGGGTTCTCTCTCACCTGTCAGGTGGAGCTCAGTGAGTGTGTTGCGGGTGGACGAGCCCACGGCAGTAAGCAGGTTAATCGACTGGTCAGTCAGGCTGGTGCAGTGGGAGAGGTCCAGTCGTGTCAAAAGGGGCATATGGCGGATCACCAGACGCAGGGTGGAGTCACCGATGTCTAGACCCGCCAGCCGGAAACACTGCATGGTGCGCAGTTGGCTACGGTTGTCACAGCCTGCATATGGTGCAGAATGATGGGAGGGGGAAGGTAAATAAAGACGAAGATGTACAAATGTAGGGCAGGTGAGGGGGAAAATTCAAAAGAAAAAAGTACCATGAGAAAAAAGAAACTGTAGAAGGCGGATTCATTTAATGGGAAATTAGTTGTATTTAATGCTTTTAATACTTAATACATATTCATAAACACTCCACATAGAAACCTTGGGCTCTGGGGCTACAATGGACTCACCTGGTGGGATGACCAAATCCCTGATCTGAGAGTCTTTAACCCCATCAGCCCACCGCAAGTCAAGCGAACGGAGGAGAGGACAACTGGGAGAACTGAGAGCTGAAATAGATGACCAGGAACAACCTGACAGCACCAGATCCTTTAGACCTGGAAACAACAGATTCAGCTCAGTCTTTACACAATTGTGTGTTAAAGGGTAGTTGGCAAAATTGCTTTAATACTTTAAGACTTTTCAATAACCCATGGAAACCCTGTAGATTGAATAGTAGCAGACATATCTATACACCCTAAAGTCTGCACGCGCAACAATTTCACGGGACCACGCCAAGGTGCGTCAATAGCTTCCCGTCTGAAAATGCCATAACACAGTAACAATGTTGGTTCCTTTTTCATTTTATGTACCGGTACATTTCACCACAAAGTTGAAGCACATAAAATTGATTTTAAATTAAGTAGATGTCAACATTAAAATTGTTATCCTTTGTTACACTCGAAACCTATCCGTCTAAAGGCAACTAGATCCAAGTTGTCTCATGTTACACCATCTGTTTAAGATGCTCCATACCTGACAGACGTCCGATAAGCCAAGTGAGCTGTTTTTTGGAGATGTTTGTCCAAGACAGATCCAGCGTGACTGGCTGTCGTTTGATGATGCCTGTCAGGGCCTGGGGAGTGATGGTGCGCATGACGCTCAGGTCGATCCGTGACCACAGCCGCTTGTCTAAGCACCTGAAGACAAACACCCAAAGAAGAGTAAAAGCATTGATCACTCATTTCTAGAAAAGAATGTCTCTAGTCTATGCTTTAACTGCAGATGTAGAGTGGTGCCTGGTAGTTATGCAACACTAGTAAGCACACAACACTTTAGATCCAAGACAGTGTAGTATAAGCATAGGTAACAGAAGCAAGTCACTACTGTACAAAAATAATAAGTGCTGGATGCTGGGCTTCTGGGTCATGCTGGGGCTATAGTCCACCACAGGCTTGTGGAACAAAGTGTTTGTTTCATAAAAATCCACTTATTGACTTATTATGAGCTACTTCCTGTCATGAAATTGAGCCTTCTCGTTGACATTCCTACAATACAGGTGAAAAGAAGAGTTTCAAACTCCATCTGTATCAAGGATCAAGGTGCCCTCCACGGCGCAGGCAAACAGTGGGTTAGCCATTAAAAACAATAATGGTTACTTAATTGTTTATGGATTTACAGATTCTGAATGTCTTACCATTTGTACCAGTTCTTGCAGACAGCCATGCAGACACAGAGATCTGCTCGACTCAGGTAACGGAAGACAGACACCCACACCTCCCTTTCACAGCCGGGTTCACTCCCTCCATTTTCCCTGTCTGCCTCAGTCCCAGCTTTCTGCAGGGCTGACAAAGGAATGCGAAGAGGGTAAATCTGAGTAGAGGAAGACGGAGCACCATTGTTCATTTCAGGCCTGCATCTTTTAGGAACCTCCGTCTGTTCATGATGGGAGGTGCGAGCACGAGTGGGTGTGTGTTTGCTGCTGCGGGTGTGGAGTTGAGTGTGCTTGTCAGGATGTGAGGGATATGGATTGGGATGGGGGCCATGGCTTCTGATGGACCTGCGAGCAAGTGGCATAGTCTGAATGTGCCTGGCAGCAGCAGCCACACATTGTGGGGCGATGGCTGCTTCGAGTTTGGGAACGATGGCCGTAGGGTCCCGCTTGGCCCTGGATAGTCTCTGGAGCGTCACTTTCAGATACGTCCCTTTCTCTGTGCCATCATTAACTCCCATCTGCTCCATCTCCTCTTCGTCCTCCTCTTCTCCATTTTGGTTGGCTTCCTCACTATCGTCCTCTTCTCCCCTTTCTTTGGCTGCCCGTCCTCCTCTCCTCGCTTGTGGCCGGTTCTCTTTATCAACTCCTCTCACTCCGTTCTCTCTCCTTTCCTCCTCCTCATCCTCACTGCTGCTGCTACTACTACTGCTGCTGCTGCTGCTGCTGCTGCTGCTACTGCTGCTGCTGCTGCTGCTGTTGTCCTCACCGTCGTTGTCCTCCATCTCTCTGCGGCTCCTCCCGCCTCGCGTCCCTCTCCCTGCCCCTCCCCCACGGAGTCTCACTCCTCGTCCCCTGCCTCTTCGAGGCTCTCCACGGGGCTCCAGTACCAGGCTGGGGGAGGGCTGCTGCTGGATGGAGGCCACACCTCCATGGGAGCGGTGACACGGGGACCCATTCCCCAAAGTGACCCCTCTGCCTTTGCCTCGAGACAGTCTGCCAGTAGTGGAGTGCAACCGGGACAGGATCTTGGAGCCCAGTTGCTTAGGGGATCGGTCTAGACCCGCCTGCTTCTGTTGTGATAAGAAAAGGGAAATTAAATTTGAATGACATAAGGGGAGATAGTAAGCATAGACCTTTGATGTGTCATAATGTACCCTTCTCAAAAACAGGACGCGTACAGCTGCAGCTAATAAAATAAATGTTGTATTTAGGTGTACCAGTCGACAAGCATAGACAGTACTATTGACAAATGTCAGTGCTTGCACTTTAGCAAAATAAAAAATGATTCATTAATTGCAGCTGTCTTTACCCTGCTATTGACATGTGACATGACATCTGACTGCAGCAATACACAAAATACTATTCACGACTGTGATACAGGTGCGAAGGTGCCCTACTTACTCGGTTTTTTACTCTGTTTTCTAATAATTATGAACATTTGTTTTTACTCAAATTTAGCTGACACTTAATGAGACAGTCAACATTGATACATGCAGATTATGTAATATTTTAAACCAAATTTACAGAGGCTTTAAGCCACAGCAAAGTTGTGCTACATGATCTTTGGAAGCATATGGGCATTGCTTACCAACAAGAGTTTACTGCGCTCCAGTTTTATCTGCAACAAAAAGGGGAGGATAGTGATGAGCAAGACATCCATACAAGCTTGTATTGTTAAAGCATCATTTTGCAGTTTTCTGTTGTCCTTGCCGCCGAAGACTGAATTACAGACGGCGTACACCCCAGGGAGTGTTGACAGTCAATTCACGTGCATCTAAGCACACAACCCCTCTTTCATTTAGGCTGCCACCCATAAACCAGTCCACACAAATAATGCAAATCATCCATTTCGGATTCAAAACTTTTGCATGTCTTCATCCTCCAATCTCTCCTTATCACATGCCATCCCTCACCCTCTTCCTCCTAAATTGGTCCTCCAGAGCACTAGCTCTCTTGCGGTTCTGTTGATGCTGCAGTAAAAGTCTTTGGGAGGGCGGGGGCACTGTGCTTCTGGACGAGCCTCTACCGCGTCTGCCTCTTCCCACGCCGATGCCCTCCCGATGGGCACGCTTGGACGGCCGTGACTTTGTCATCCCTGATGTCATACTGCCCTCATCACTGGAAGACTGGACCAGGAGGAGACAGACAGCGAAAGAAAACAAAGGTACTCTCAGAGTCGAAGTAAATCGCAGTTTCAATCAAAACTAGCAAGAAAATACAATGTTAAGCAAGAAAGAAATGTCATGAGCAAAATAATTAAAATGGTAGTCTACCTCTGAGGCAGATCCTTTATCCTGGACACATTTGGGACATTCCCAGCAACTGGGCAAAGCCTCGTTTATCTTCCCCTCACCAGCCCCCTGCTATAAAAGAGTTATAAAACATAGAACATTTGAACAGCTCTGGCAGACAAGCCCAACAGCACCCAGTCCCTTATGCTGCAAGTCCATTGCCTTTCATATGACAGAGAAATACTAACCTTGATACAGTCAGGATGGGTGATCTGGGCACAGCTGGAACACTCCATAAGGGTATGAGTAGAAGGGTCAGACTCCTCAGGTTCACCATGACCGCATATGGCACACCGTGCTGTGTTAGGCAACGCGGGCTGGGGAGATGTGATACATCAGTACAGGTAACATTGCAACCTCATTTGTCAGCTTAGCTGGCATTTATGGCTTTATGCAACCATATCTTGATGTATTTCTAATTGAAAGGGCCCATACCCTCTGGCTATGGGATTTAAACTCATGCAGGTTTTTACAGTCTATGGTTGCAACAAGCAGTGTTGAAATCAAGATTATGTACTCTGCTTGCAGTAATGTAAACGTTTATGTTAGTAAACAAATGTTTACAAAAGTTTGTTTGTAATCTTTGTTTGACATTCTACACAGTAGCACCGCCCTCTAGTGCCTAGCATCGGCTTTGCGTGGAAGAGGGATGACCTATGAGATTGACAGGTGTCACTTATCCATGTTATTGGTTGAAAATTGTCCAGACCTGCCGAACTAATCACATATTACGTATTTTTTTGTTTTGGACCTTGCTTTAAAAGTGTGAAAACCAACCAAGTTATTAGGCAACAACTCACTGCCAGACACTGTCTCATGACACAGCTCTTCTTCATGCGACCCGGCCCGCCAAACTTCCTCATGTCGATACAGTATTGGCAGTTGCCGCACTCCTTTCTGCGGCAGGCGGCACAGATCTTACACCTCACCCGCCGTCGCCTCAGAGCAGAGATAGAGGAAGAAGCCTTGACTTTCCTCTTGTGGAGATGCAGGGGCTTGTGGAGGGAGGTCCCAAGCCGAGGACGGTAGAGGACCGCTGGATGAGGCGTGGGAGGCTTGTACCAAGATGGCTGTCGAGGCGGGGATAAAGAATTTCAACTCAAGTCATACACACAAACAAAAAAAAGGGTTCACAGGAGTAATGATACCATTACTCGACAGATGCAGGTTGAACGTTAAAAAATATGAACTGCCAATGGTAAAGCTGTGAGACAAGTCTACTTAACATTCTGTTACTAGGTGGCTGAATTTGCAAGCTTGAATGGACGATTAAACTCACCCTTTTGGGCCATTTGACAATGGGCTCTCCAGTGTAGGACAGCTTAGGGTTATCGTCGGAGTGCTCCATCAGTACAGTCTGAACAGGACAGGAGATTAAGAGGAAGGAAGGGAAGCATATATCGGTAAGATGACACATTAGTCAGTACATGTAATCGAAAAAGTTGGAAATATCAGTTTCTTGTCTTCTTGTGTTTTACATTTATTAAAGAATCCATATTTGAAGCACATGGATGTGCCTGGAACCTCTCTGGGGTACAAAGTAGTCAGCAGCCCTGACAAGTATTACATACCCGCATGTCCAGGAGCAGGGCTGAGGCGTCTTGGATTCCATCTGGAAGACACTTCTTGTTGGATGGCAGTTCCTCCAGCTTCCCCAACAGGTTCCACAGGCCCTCCAGTTCTAAGGGGGTCAGTTCATGCCGAGGTTTGACGGCAGAGTCTGGTTTCGCCTCATCCTCCTCCTCTTTCTTGAGATCTTTGTCCTCGTCGTCAGAGTCACTTGGGTCATTCCCATTGCCATTGTTGGCCTGAAAATCTTCACGGGTCAGGCCTGTGAGAAAGGAGGCACGAACCGTTAAGAATTAAAGCTCATTTCAGTGACATTTTGAAATCATGATTATTAAATAAAATAAAAAGAGAGATACTGAAGAAGACAGCAATGTTTGTGTGTGTGCGCAAGACAGATTGTGCATATGTTTGATTAAGTCCTCACCTATGCCTAGAGAACATTTCTGAAACTCAGGGGTCAGGTGGGAGATATTGGTCAGACAGTAGTGGTATCTCTCCAGGACGTACCAGCACATCTCATAGTAGAAAGGGTAACGGAATTTAGCTGGCACCTACACAGAGAAGAAAAGTCTTAATAAACTTGATAATCACAGATTCAACAAGGCTGGGGAAAGATCAGATCATATTGATAAATTTAAGTAAAATATCTAATCAATTCTTGCATGAATAAATAACTTTTGCACACCAATATTCTTTGCCACCCCACATATTGACATACACCGATTGCAGTTATTGCAGCACTGTGGCCAAAGTAAGCCACACTGCAAGCGCTGAGTAGAATTACTTATATTTAGATTTTGACCCAGTTTATAACCAAGCCCTAACCAGGGCATGGTCAACTTTCACTTAGTAAAATATTAGTTCAACGTCACCAATAAAAATAACTATTATTCATCCAACATTATTTGAAAAACATAATATATACATATTTTTATGAGTGGTTCCTAATCGCTCCAATGAACAAGTCTGTCCGTATGTATGTCTTCATGTCTGTTTGAGTACGAACAGCTGCAATAATGCTGGTTGCATTGCTGGGCAGCGTGGCCGTGTGTCATGTCTCTATGCATGTCGCTATGCATGTCTGTTCAGCCCCCCCGCACATGCACAGCACGCCTCAGTTCCAGGTCAGATTTTTTTAAATCACAATCTCAAAAAGGATTGCGCTTGGTATAACTTAACTTTAACACAGACATGTTAAGATAGGCACAGAATAAATATGGAGAATATAATACATTTACTTGGGAAAAGCCTGTGTGTGCCCGTGTGTGCGTGCGCACGCACGTATACCGACAGCTAGTGTCTTGGTGATTCTGCTTACCCGTGTGCGGTCCTCAATGTTGTAGATGTTAAGCTGCATAGGGATGTTAAAGCTATGGAGGAAATTTCCCCCGAAGACCAGGGTGTCCTGTGGGGTGTAAACTGCATGGATCCAGCCTACAACACAGATATGGTGGTGGGGGTGAGGAGATAAGAGACAATGCTAAATAACTGTTGACTTGAGTATATACAACCCATTTTCCCTTTGTCCTTCCATAGGTAAGCATTGTAGCAATTAAGGAGATTGCCCACTAAACAAGTTTTTGAAAACGGTTATGCACAGCCATTCACACAGACGATTTAATAAACTTTAGTGTATATAGCACCTTCATGACATGAAAAGCAGCACAAAGTGCTTTAAAGTGCAATAAAGAAAGGAAAATCATACTTGTGTGAAGTGACTAAAACTGGTAATGTTTGTTTAACTGCAGTAAACAAAAAAAAGTCCATATGACATAATTTCAAAAGCCAGATGTTGGAGGGCTAGCTGCCCTCAAAGATAAAAGCAAAGACATAAAATAACATAACACAGAATTGGAAAACTGCAGACTAGGAAGAGCTTTTCCTGAATCGACAGGCTTTCTACCTTCAGGGTAGGCTACACTAGACTCGAGCCTCAAAACACTAACATCCGCTAGATTTTATGACGGCAGTGTGTAAACCTGATTGAAACGTGCAACAATTTTGGTTGAAAACGTTCAAGCAAGCTGCTGTAATCCAAGTCAGGAAATTATGAAACCTGTAAACTGTTACATAAAACAATTTCCTAGAGTCAAACTAGTTTGACTAGTTTATTTCCAACCAATGTCCAGCTAAATCTAAGATCGGCCCACACACGATGGTCACCATGGTGTGCGTTTCAGTTGGCATCAAAACCTGCTCCATACTCAAATGATTTATTGTTGTGGTCATGGCCAACATACACATTTACGGGATTCATGAAAAAGTAGAACATTTTAAGCTGCACCTATGTATGCGGGTGTATGCTTAGTGCCTACCAGATGGAATCATGAAGGTATAGCCCTGCTTGAGTACGATCCTCTGGCAGTCATAGCACTTGTCCCCAAGGAAGATGTCTCCCTGTTTCCCTGACAATACCCAGTTCTCATACATCTCCAGGTTCTGGGGGGTGGGAGGAATCAGCCAAAACACCTGCAGAGGTCAGGGGTTAAAACATTACATATACTGCTGGGGTCCACCTCACATTAGAGGTCACTTCCTTGCAGTAACTAAAAACTCTTGACTGACCTTTTCTCCTCGGAGGATGTGGTACCAAACTGATGTACCCCCAAAATCAACGTGGAAATCTGTGAAGCAGCCCTGCACACTCATCAGACAGTACCTGTATAACAGAGAGAACCAGAGAGAATAAGATGGACAATGCTGTGAAGGACTGGGTGTGATCAAACGCAGAGCAGAAAACAAACTATGAAGTCTTTGCTATGCTTACTTCTGCACTTTGGGATAATGCATATCTATGATGGCATTAGTGGAGTCTCGCTGTCTCTCCTTGAGGTGCCGGGGCCACATGTTATCCACCCAGTCGATGAGGTCCACCTAGGTGATTTAATTAGCAGATTGAGGTGATGAAATAAAATACCAGGTTCTCAGAACATGTATCTGCATATTCATAGAACCATACAAATGTCACCATGATGGTGTCCCAACACACAAATCAGCATATTTGCCAAACTTTATTTGACCTCCCCTGCTCACCTTAGTTACTGTCGCTATGCCTGTCAAACTGCATTGTTTTGTAAGCAGGAGTTAATTCCCAAGCCAGACCATTTAGGGAGTACTCATTTTGGTTCAAATGTTATTGGAACGTACTATACAAATAAACTTGCCATACACGTTTTTGGGCATGCATTTTTTGCATGAGAATGTGTATACTCTCACCGAAGCAGGCCGCTTCACCAGGTTCTCCAGCTTGGTGTGGCTGAACTCCAAACTAATAACGTTATACAGCTTCTCGCGCTCTGAGGGTGGTGTCTCATAGTAACGGCGCCACTGAGCCATTGACATCTCGATGCCCTTCTGGGTGTTCACATCCATCACGTCCACGATACGCCGGCTACCTGTGGGAGAACACAACACATTCTTTTTTTTTTTAAACACTTGCATTTGTTTGGCAATGGTTTGATAGGATAACTTGTTAAGCTGTAAGTGTAAGATACTAGAGAAAAGTGACAAATGGAGCATATGCTAGCTATATATATATATATATATTGGAGTTACTTATGTAAAATGAATCATTCAAAAGATTTCATTTAGAGAACACATCGGATCAACTTACCAACAAACAACTTGACATCGCTCACACTGAAATCTGGGTCCGGCATTCTATAAGAGTAATGTTATTCCAAGTCAGATCTTTACCATTTCTCCATCAAAGTAACACATATTGCAAGTTATATGGTTTACACAGTTTCCCAACAACAATGAATGAACAATATGAGTGAGAAACGTACTCTATGCCAAGGCCATCTGCCTTCTCGAAGACAATCGGCTCCCTGAGACCTTCCCTCTGAATGTACTCAAATGTGAAGTCTAGAAAATAAAAGACACAATAGTACAGCATAAGCAACATATTTTTGGATATAGATCATCAAGTACATGTTAATGTATAAACAGTACTAAGTTCTATTATAGCAATTGGAATAGAGAGGTGGTTTATTAAAACTATAGAGAAATGTATCTTAATTCGTAGTTGTTGGCCTCAATCTCACCATTGCCGTCCATGCGTTTGACCAGTTCAGAGTTGAATCTTTCACAACACAGCTTTTCCTCCAGATCAAACGTCCGCTTCCCATCAATTTCATCATCTGAGATTCCATCGTCCTGGTAACGCCGCCGTGTGCCAGTGCGCTAGCAACATGAAACATTTACATGTTAAGTCAGAACTGAGAAATATATAACCAGACTCCTGAAGAGACACTTCACATCACATTTGTTTCACACGGTACTTTTGTCTTCCATCTGGGATATCTGTAGCCCAATCGCTTAAGAAAGCTGTCACTTTTTTTCAAGCTACTTGTCAGGGGATTGGATGGGACCGTCTGTCAATCATATTGCCGTGTTTACACGGCGTATGGTAGCTGCGGCAGCAGGGAAGTAAACAACCTCCACGAACGACAAAAGTCTTTAACAAACACCTGATAGCATTAGGTTCAACACTTTTTAGAAAGCCCTCACTATCGTGTTGGAGGTGTAGATCATGTCTTTGCTTTCTTTCAATAATAGAAGACGTTTTCCAATTTTAAGGCGACAGGAAATGAAATATAATTGCAAGTTGCAACAGGCGATTCTTGAAGGCATCACACCCGGTCTCGCCCGTAGCTGCCGTCCCGGGTGCTGGGCGGTTGAACGCCAATCCCTGAGAGATCCCAGATGGAGGCTGTATTGTGAACTTGTGGTTAGGAAATATGACCATCATTGGCAAAGAGAGATGGGACAGAACCACAGGATCGGAATACACAGCAACACCGTGAGTGGCGTTACTATGGAGTAAAGTGTGACGCTACACATACAGTTGAACTATGAAGAGAGGATTTGTACAAAAATAAATATTTGAGAGGCCAGGGTTCGCGCCCCGGTCGGGTCATACCAAAGACTCTAAAAATGGGACCCAATACCTCCAAGCTAGCATCAAGGGTTGGATTGGGGCCCCAGGCTAACTGCCTGTAGCCTGGCATGGCCAGAGACTAATATCACTGTGTAGATATTAGTCTGGAACTTCTTTGTTGAGGTTTTATTTCCAAGAGGTGGTTACAAACGGATTCTAATGTCACAGCAAAAAAAAAGTCTCACTTTGAATAGTGGGCTGTGATTGGTCCCTCACAAATTTGGGCTCAGGGAAATATAATTCTAATTGAGGAGTGCCAGACCCAATCTACCTAGGGATTTTTTCCTGTGGCAGATTGGGCTGGTTTCCAGGCTTTTTTTTTTTTTTTTTGATAGTACGCTAGCTAGCTATATATACATATACATATACATATATATATATATATATATATACATATATACATACATACACACACACACACACACATCAATAGGATTGAAATCATATTGGTTTAAATGAGTCATGTGACCATTTAAACAAATCAGATTTCAATCCTGAAGTGGCACAGATCTGATTCAGGCTAGCCTGGGATGCAATACTGTACTCAGTACTGTACTCTAACGACATTGAGGTAGGTCCCATGGACATTTTATGAGACCCATCTAAAAGACCACCACTGGGTCCCGGGACCCATTACATTGAAATCCTATTTACATCACTGCACCAATAGTACATACAAGCAAGCAGAAGCAGCTCAGAGATGGTTGTGATAAGAATTAACTGTGAACTCAAGATAAACGGATACATTACAGCTGTCAAATGGAGGACTGTACAAACAAATCTACTCGTGGAGAGGAAAAAAAATAGATCCAACCAGTGTATGTGTATATTGATTGATATATATAATGTAACAATACCAAGTACCTTCAAGCACGACTAATTGAGTCGAGTTCTAGTTTAAAGTCCCCGAATAGCTTTTTCCTTCCACACACACACATAAAAAAAGGCTGACAAGACTTGAAATTCTGGCTTAATTAAGGCTAAGGGTTAATCACTTCTCCCTTTTTTTCCTCCTGAAAATCAAATCAGAAACAAACTAATTGAACTTGAGAACTGAAATTCATGATTATATTCTGTTGACAATGATCAGTCAACCAGCTACTCAACAGTTCATGTGGAAGCCAAACAATAAAGCAATACAAAAGCAGGGGTTAATCTTCCCACACATACGCGTGCACACACAGTGCCCCCCCTCTCTACTACTCTCATTCACCCTATGGGCTGGCTTGGCTAGACACTAGACAGATGGATAAAGTGCACGCCCCCACCCTCAAATCTCCCTGCCCCCATCGCTTCCACTCAACCAGTTATTATTTAGGCTTGGATGCCCATTATACATGAATTATTGCCAGATCTTCAAAAAAAATATACAGAAACATAGTGATATCAATCGAACAAGCACATTATTTAAAGAAAATAACAGAAATGAAAAAATATGGCATTATATAAAACACATAAAACAATAAATGATTGAGTACACTTTGGCTATATGGCATTATATTATTCATCAAGCAAAGGCACACTACATGCTTGTCTATATATCGTATTATTGCATGTAAATGTGAGTTTTATTTTGTTTATTTATTTTTTCAAATTTGTAATAAAAGGTCACTTCACTGTAGTACAAAGAGGGGGCGATATCTCAACTTTCTCTCTAAAACACAGATAATGGACAGAAAGGTAATGTAAGGTCAGCGAAATAGTATAGTGGGGTCTTGAGAGTGAACTTGAACTTGATCTGACACTGCAGCCGGACAGGTTCATTAGTTCAGTTAATTTGGCGTTTCATTTGAAGCAGTCCCTCCATCAGATCATGACACACCGTCACAATACGTTGTGTAGTAGGCTCACTACTAGGCTGGCATGGTGCTTTGTCTTAATCCTTGACCCATAAGTGTAACACAATACATCACATCGCAAAAAAACAATGACAACTGTAAACAGTGTCACAGTTACTACTGCTGGGCTGACTGTTAATACTCACCAGGCGCTTGCTGTAACGTGTATGCGGATCATCCATGATCACTGGAAAGAAACCAAAGAGTTCCGTAGGTTAGCAAGATACACTGCGTAGCCAATTGGAATATCAAAAATACACCGTTTTTGATAGTATACCAAATAGACTAGCTAGCGGGCTAACCTTGTCTTAGCAGGGGTAAGCTAGCGCTAGTAAGAACAAACATATTGGTACATGTATAAACAAACACACAAACAAGCAGACAGACAGATAGACACCCACCCACACAAATACACAGTTTAACTGTGAGGAGAATATTCGCAGATAATATTAACCTCAGTAGCAATTAGCAAATGTAACTATGATGCTAACAAACTAGCAGAGGCGTCAAGGCTAGCCAGCGACATATACCTCATCGCGCGACCGTTTACATCTCGACAAAAATGACGCAATTTTAAACTGCAACTAATAAGCGGCGACCCACTTTTCTTTTTGGCCAGCTGAAAGTGACGTTACGTCATTTTTGACGCGCGGCGACATTAAAGAACACGGGCCGTGTGTGACGGAATAGCTCTTGTTGTCTTGGTTGGAGTCGGTCTGACTGCTAACGTTAGCATGAAGCTAGCTGGCGTCCAACGGTTGTTTAATAGACTGTTCTTCATCCCCTTACCTCTCTGTGGTGATAAGTCCTCTCTCTCTCTCTCTCTCTCGGGGGTCCGCGCGCCGCTGGCTGGTGGTCAGTGATAGTATTCCTGGGTCCCAGTTAAAGCTCTTCTGTATGGGCTCTCTACGGAGTTTCTCCCCATGTTTTCTAAACCGCCGCCTGTGTGTGTTATCGCCCGTTATCGTTCGTTGTTATTGTGCGATAAAGTTCCAAGACGATCAGCTTCGAGTCGCCATTTTCAGTTTAGGCTCAACACACAAAACGCACACAAACCCCGAGGCGCATGAATAATCCGCCCCCTATTTAAAACCACCGACCAATCGTAAACACGGATATCAGAATAGTACATTTTTGATTGGATAAAATGTGTGCTCTCTGGGGGGGGGATGGGGGGACGACGACATCCTAGTGTCCCGATTTTGAAGCAAATGTTATTGGGGAAATATATAAATATACATGTTTTGTTTTGTTTTATTTTAATATTTTATTTTATTTTATTATAAAAAATAACGAAAATAACCATACGAAACGGGCGACAAGCTCATGTAGATCGGCTATTTTCTCCGCGCTGCACCATCATACGACGACGTATAAATAAGGATTTCAACTGTTAAGCAAGAGATGCGCTAGATTTGTCTTCACATGTCTACTGCCTGTCTGGATTTCTTCTTTATTCGTGTGCAGGCAAATGATAAATCCCCGAACCTGCGAATCCGACAAGCGCAAGGTGCATCAAAACGAACGCACCATCTTTTAAAGCGCATTCATATCCCATTGGCCGGAGGGACAATTGTGCTGTGATTGGCTAATTGGTAAGTATGGCGAATATATTTGATAGTTTATTACATTCTCAAATGTTGGTTTAAAAACGTCTTCTTGTTATGGAATATATGTTCAAAGCAATACACAATACTTTTTGTTTGCAATAAATTTCCATAGCTCCAATAGCTTCTATGATTCTGCTATGGACCAGAGCCAATATGCCTCCTGCTTGTGTAGCCTGCTGACTGCATTCTATGGCCTGGTCTGTGTGTTTATAGTTGTACTATAAATTGTTTTTTAATGGCACCTCTGTCTTTTTATACCTGTGATCAAGCTGAAAGTTGAATAAATATTCTATAAAACGAAACGCTCCACAGTCGTTTCAGGTCTACATTGTTATGTTGTATGTATAATGGACACAGCTCTGAAGCTGCATGCATGCACGCTCTACAATTTCATAGCCATTTCTTCATAGCATATAACATGCAAGAGAATTACATACACGAATGTACACGACACGTAGTACAATGCACGCAAAGTGATTTTATTACATAACATGTATACTTTATAATATGGTAACTTGACACATAACCACTGAATGAGTGACACCTTGCACGGAAAATCACCATTTCAGCACCACGAACATACAGACAGGTCATACACAAATATCTCATACAGTCACACACGAAACCTTTTCAGACTATGACCAGAAATAAAGTACGGATAACACTATTATTGACACACACACATATCTAGCCTATACAATGGACAAGTTAATCAATCAACCAACTTTGCCTCTGGACATGAGGCAGAAACCCTACTTTCCAATGCCCCCGAAATTTGCTGAAAACACGTTCAATTGCCCGGTTGAAAGAGTAATAATGCACTTGATCCAAGCTTACAGTAACGCAGTAGTTTTAGAAACTATGTCCAAAGATCTGTACTCTAAAATCCCGACAGCCACCTCCAGGAGGCGCCAGTGTTTCCAAATTGGATTAAGAAGAGATTTTAGCAAATGACAGCATATTTGATCATTTGATCATCATCTAGTATCAATATCAGGGGGAGCTGACAGGGCTAAAATCTTTTTTGTTTTGTTTTTCAATATTTAAATAGGGGAAATGAGGAACACTGAGTCAATCTTCTAGTTGGCCACACGTCATTCCGCCTAAAAACAAAGCAAAGACACACTTTTATACTCCAGGCATTTTTACAACACTGAAAGTTATTTATAGATGGTATGTTCTTACCTGTTCTAAACCTTTATGAGAAGAAGCTGTATAGGTAGGAGAAGCCAACGATTCCAATTATGACACAGCACAGCGTGATCATCATCTTTTTCTACAGAATTCAAGGAGAGCACGATTATTATGTCTCTAAGTATGCTGCATAGATAACGACCAACCACAATATAACAAATAACTCTTAGCAATCAGAAACACAAAGAACTTGAGGAAATAGCTGAACAGGTGAACATGGGGTCAGACAGGGAAGGGTGTGTGTGTGTGTGTGTGTGTGTGTGTGAGTGAGTGAGAGAGAGAGAGAGAGATTGTTAAGAGTAGAATGACAACAAAATGGATTTACCTCCTTCTGTCAGAGACCCGAATATGAAAATGTTTTGGTTTGACATAAATAGTATAATTGCAATATGCTAAACAGATTCATAGCAGTGCTATTGAAACATGATAGTTTAGATATTTATTGACATAATTTCAATTGAATTCTAGACTAGTCAAAGAACTCGTTATATCGTGGACCCCTGGGCCACCACTTTGTAGATGTAGCATGTTCGACCTCACAGCAAGGATGATTTGCTACAAGCAGCATTTTTTCCCATAAAATGAAAACATGAATTACACCACCATCAAAATGAATAAAACAATAACAATAAAAAAGCAAAGTCTTTCTTTGCCATGTGCAAAGCTCAGTGGAGTATGTACAACAATCCATGGAGGTGACAGCTTGAAAACAAATTATAAAAAATAAAGAAAATCTGTAATTCCTTCGACATTTTGACAATAAGAATAAAAGTATATTAATTAAGTCTTATACACAGATTTCAAAACATATTAAAACATTCAGGTTAAAATGTCTCATTTACAATCCCTTATTGTGGTGTGTGATATAATTCTGATTGGACTATTAACTGAAATGCAGTCAATAGATCTTCTTGCTTTCGAACAATATAAGGAAATAAGCAATGCCAAAAAGTGAATGGTTAGATTCTACTAACTGCAGTGGAAGCCAAATATGCCATTATGCTAAATACAGTAGATGTTTGATTTGGTTTTATTTTTTTTAAACATTGCTGTTCTTCCCAAATTTGTCATCTCATCCCAGTCCTGGGCAACTATTTACACAAAAAAACAACTGGATTCACGCAATCTCAAGAATCATAGGTGAGAATAGCACACCACTCCTCTTTAAGATGGGGAACTGCAGCTTATTCAGTTAGATGAGACGTGAGAAAATGTATTTACCACTTACAAAAAATACACTTTCTATTGAAGGTTTGTAGGATATGTTACACATACGCAATAACTTTTGATTAAGGGCATACCTTTTTCCAGTGTCACATGACTGACTATGTCCCAGTGTAGTAGATACTACTGGCTGTAGCTAGCTTTTCATTATGAAATGTTTCTGTCAAGGCTCATTGTTAAAAGGATGTATGGCACAGGCAATCAGTGGTGTGTTCCAGGTTCTCAGAGTATACAATTCACTCCCACATGCACTGCATACTCATATGCACGTGTGGTCACCACTGTGAAAGTGTTTTTTTTTTAAGTTAATGCATGAACTACTTAAAAACTGCCATTATCACCTCAATAGCCACACATACCGGTAAGCTATTGAAGTCTACATTCTTGCTGCCCTCAGCCCCTCATCCAGCCCCTATGCTACCTCGGATGGTGAGACAATGTTCGGGAACGGTATACTACGTATATAGAGCAACACACCACTGATGGCAGTGTATATCCAGGTGAACTATATCCTGTGTGTCCAGGTGAATTAAATACACATTAAAATCAAGTGCATAACAATCTGGAGACATCAAAAACTAATTTCAAACACTGAAATGTTGTATAATGATGAAATGTTATTTCCGAGTTCCCTTTTCCCCAGAATCATCCGAGATACAATATGTATTGTACCTGATGTTAGCACTAGTTGCACTTCCTCATTTGCAACGGACAATCCTCAGGCACTCCAGATCAACTGAGAGAGTCAAGCACCTGATTGCTCATTGCAGTGGTCCAAGCCTTATAAGGCTTGATGCTTTTTGTAAAAGTGTCTCACTGGGTGCGTTTGTACTGGTTAGAATTCCAACCAGACAATTTCAACTCGTCCAGACCAGCACCAAATGTTCAGTCAAAAGCAAGGGCGAAATGTTATTATAATCGTCATGGGGGCCCGCTGAGATGATGCCTCTGGTCAAAAGTGTATCCAAATGGAGTGATATATTTCAGTTTGCTGTCCACCCTCTCCTTGGTGGGAAAGTTGATGAAGGGTAACATAACATAGAATGATGGCATATCTGATGAAGGGAGGACGGAGGTCCTTTTATAATGTCTGGGTGAGAATGACAATGAGGAGAATGAGGGCCACCACAGCACAGCACACAGCGATAATGATGATCTTCTAAAAGGATGAGATGGAGAAAAACATCAATGTGTATTGTCATTCACTGCATGCAATTGTTTTAGCACCAAATGAGCCCACAGGCCAAACACCAGCCTAAACTATTGTGTGTAGCTAGCCCACTATAACAAACACACCTGTGGGGGGTCCTGGGGGACAATGACATCATTCATTGCATGCAGATGCTTACTCAAATGAGACATTAGCACCAAATGACCCCACCGTAACTAGCTACACACTAACAAACACACACACCCATATAAACCACCAGGAGGAAGAAAATACATGTTCACACAGCCTCACACACAACTAAAGTTGACGAGAATGTAAAGCCCTTTCCCAAAGCTCCTCTCATACCCACACCCATTACACCCAGTACACCCAAGGTTATTTTACTCCAGAGTTACTCACCCTTCCCTCTACTCAAACAGTTCATCAGCTTTGCTTCAATCCCACTGACAACCCCACAATCAGAGCTATTATGGCCAGCGAGACCAGCACACAGACCGTTATTATCACCACTTTCTGTTGGGAACAACCAAGTGCATATTAAAAACCATTCCCTGAAGGGAACAATGCAAATGCTATAGAGCATCGCAGTGACGTCAGACCCTCAGTTCCAGAAGTGAAAACCCCATTCATTTTCCTCATAGACTTTTCAAACAGTATTTATTAAAAGACGATTACGCCGCAGACAAAGCTAACTTGGATTGTGACAAATCATGACAATAAACACAATGTTTTGGGACAATCAAATAATTTTTAAGAAGAAAAACGAAACAAAAAGTGTTGTATCCTGCCGTTTCTTTCTTCTTACTAATGATTTGAACGGCCCAAAATATTGTGTTTGTTGTCATGATTTTTCACGATCCGATTTGGCTTTGTCCGCGGCGTAATCATGTTTATATAAATCATTTTAGAAATGTCTGAGAAAAATGAACGGGGATTTCACTTCCGGAACTAGCGTAGGGGGCGGGACTGCGATGCTCTATAGGGTATAGGCCTACTGCAGGAGAAAATAAGGTGACCATTTCAATGGAACTATGCATGAGCACTTGTGACTAGGTAACAACAACAACAC
>OOFJ01029748.1:1632-16976 GCA_900323375.1 Benthosema glaciale
AGGAGTTAACTTGCATACAGTATATTATTTTATACAGACCATAACTGCAGATTATCATTACCGCCTATATACAGGCTGTAAATACATACAAATGAACATATTATTCCTCTTTCTTTAGCCTCCTTTAACCCATTAAAACCCGGGAAAGTGTCATTTTAGATTTTATTCCTTGGCTATTCAAAAATAGCAAATCTACAAGCCCACATCACGTCACTTTGTGCTGTGCTGCGGGCTTGTACATCATTTTTTACATTTTTGAAAATATATATTGAATAATTTTCTCCCCAATGTAGTCGTTATGCCAATTGATTCGTCCCCACCCACATGTCTGTGTTGTGACTGCTGTGTATCCTAGTACTGACTCACCTGCCACTGCCAGTGAGGAGCCCCCACCAGGAGGATGTAGAGCTTTCCTTCTTCTCCTCTCGCCTAACACTTCCCACTGACGCGTGGCGCGCCAGCCTGTAGGAGTATGTGCAATATATCACCCTCCCCGCCAGACTTCCCTAGCCCAAACACGGGCCAGTTGTGTTCGCGTGTGTAGACCCTCAACAAATCCGGATGCATTCGAACCCACAACCTCCGTGATGGTGAGCAGGGACTTTACCACATTTTTTGATTTGTTTTTAGCACAAATCTTCTCTTCTTGGGGAGCCTGCACTGGCACAAAACATTTACAGGTGGGAGCGTCCATGAACATATAGTATTAATTTGGGGATCCTTGGCACAACAAAAGTTTAGAAACGACTGATCTAGAAGGCATTTCGTGTTCCCTCCATGCGCTACATAAAAAGTGGCCTGCTCCTGCATGAGGAGATGCATTGAAGGAAGCACAGTTTGGGGCTCTCCCCAGGTTGATGGAGGGAGAGTAGCGCCCAGGACTAGGCCTACAGCTTAGGCAATTGACATCAGGTGAAAAAATGGGTTTACAAAATCGTGGGATAAAAATGATAAAAGTAGAATGCATGTGAAGAATCAGCCTCAGGTGGTCTTAATGGGTTAATGCACCCACAACCCTTTTTTTTTTACATATCTCAAAGCAGCAGTTCATCCTCCAGGTCATCCATTATTGTTTTTGTTTTTTGTTATTTATTTAAATGTAGCTACTAAAACCTTTGTGGCACTGTGTAATTATGTCTATTGTACAGACATAAATGAGTCTGGATGGATTAAGAGAAGGTCCTGCAGTACCACCCCTTTTTAAGTGTACAGTATATTTAACATTTATTGTACATTATATTTAAAGTACTGCATTTCCACTAAAGTCTTGTGAGAAGCTCCACTGCTGCTACACAGCTTCTATTTAAAATAAATATATATACATTTACTCATCTTATTCCTACCTACCATAAAACATTACCCATCATATTTTCTTTTAATTTATTTATTTATTTATTTATATCCTTAGCTGGGCTGTACTGTCTGCAGTATTTACATATTTTCATCCTACAAGTGTTTTAAAAAAAATAAAAATGAAGTATTGTCTTTGAATTCCTTTCTGCTTTGGATCTATGTAAACAGGTTCTGTGTTTTTCCTCCTGTTAATCTTATATGTACCCGTGTTAGTGGTCTGTCTTCTGCAACTCTTTCAATAAAAGAAAAAGAAAAGAAAAGGTTTTGAAGCTGTGTGAGTGTGTGTGGTTATTATGCTATATGCTGTAATGCACTCGGACCATTGTGGCAGGATACCTCTGTGTAGGCCTACATGGGCATCTGGGCACCTTGAATTGGATAATATTTCATATTAAATAAGTATGTTCTAGTCATGTATACTTTACTTAATTATAAAACATTTGTTTTAGAATTAACACTGTGTTTCCCCCCTGTCTTTGGCTGTGTTACCATATTATCCACTACTCACTAGTCACTACCACTACATAGTACACTTCCAAGATTCCGTTATGCCTACATGTCCCATGTGGCACTGCGCGACCCGGGGCTAGTCTATTATTACACAGGCATTACGAAGGGGTGGCACAGATATTTCAGCTTTTTTTACCTAAAAATATCGCTTGAATCACGTAGTCAATAAACTACAATAACTCATAAGTAGCCGTACGGAATTGTCATCCACATTCAGCGCAACAATCTAATATTCCGAGAGTCTAAAACCCATATTGAGGTTGTAGTGGCTGGGCCCACCCCTCGGGTTGAGGGCGCGCGGTGGTAGCGCCCGCACCGTGCACATGTTGCTGCTTTGCTTTGAACAGAATTAGTGAGCGTGCTGAGGAGAGACGCGCTGCTGGAAACAGCCGGCCAGGCAACCGTCCAGCTCTTCGCGGAAAAGAAGAAAGTCAAACCCCGCCGGGAGCAGACCAGAACACACCACCAGCAGCAGCAGATCACATCCCGCCACCCTCCTCCTCTCCTTGACACACCGACTTATCAAGTTCAACTTTCACAGTCAACTTTCACGTGTCGAGTTGTCAAGTTTTGACTTTGTCAGATTTCTTGTTCTTTTTTAAGGCAACAAGGTGCATTTTTGTTTGGGTTTTTCCCCCCTTTCATTTCTTTTTTTGGTACTACAGATCAGGCCGAGTAATATCGGATGTGGTAAGTTATGCACACTTTGCGTTAGCTTATACCGTTAACTGTCTGGTTTATACACAAACGTTAGTGGAATTTATACTTTTTAATAGTCGCTCTGCATGGCGACAACACGTTTCTCAACCGATGCACACTTTGTTTGGTTGGGAAAAAAAACATATGCCTCTTTTTCTCGGGGAGACAATGTTTCGTGCAACGGACGAACTATATAAAATGAAGGCAGCATTTCTTTTTTAGCTACACTACAGCTAGTTAGGCTACCGTTAGCTTGGTTTGCTAAACAGACTAGCGCCAGCCAGTGTGGGGGGAGAAGTCGTTAGGTTGGATAGCCTTTGCAAGCTAGCCGCTACGCCACACTCACTACGCAGTCGTTTTTTATTATAGACTAGTCCCAAATATCCCAGGCTCGGTTTATTTTCTCCTCTGCTAACGTTAGCAAGCAGTGCTGCCCCCACCACCTCCATTCTGTCTGGTTGCTAACGTTAGCCAGCCAAGCCGCTGTCACTTAATAACGGTCGCATTTGGTTATGTGATGATGGTGATGATGGGCACAATAGATTAGAGACGGCGTTTACCCCAACTAGCTAACATTGCTTCCTTGGCCATACGTTAAGCTAACGTTGCTGTAGGTTTATCCCAACCAACCAGCAGCATTCCACAGACACATGGGCATTGTAGGGCGCACTACAGTGGCAGTGGGCAAGAATATGGAACCCACTTGACTTATTTTCGGCAAAATACAGTAGCATTAACTGGCCAGTCGGCCAGATAAGGTCAATTTCCTACTTGATGCGTTCATTAAGTCGCCAACCAGCCTAACGTCACCACAGTGTCTTGTCCATCTAGTAGTCAATGCATGGATTGCATGCTCTGGAGTCTTTCTTTTCATTGAATAAGCTGGATGGATTCGGGGTTCCCCATCCATGCATGGCTTCTACATGTGCACCCGAGAATAAGCGGCGGCCCACTTTTCTTCGGCCTGGCTTTGTCATGTCAGACACCCCCCTCCCCCATCCATAGCTCATCCAGTCCTCTGTGCAGGCCAGGGGAGCGAGGAATGCCGCTCACCCCCTGAACCTAACCCCAGGGTAGGGTGACTACTAGTCTGTATCTGTGCCTGTGTGGTGCAGGGACCACCGTATCGGACGGTCCGTCATCGCCATGCCGGCTATCTATCTGCATCCATGGGCTGCTTGCGTAACCTGCCACCAGTGTGTGTGTGTTTGTGCTTGACCTAAGTAATGTGTGCACCCAGCCACCCACTGCACCGTGCATCATCATCACCCTGTTTCATTCATTGATTTACAATTTATGATCGAAGGTGTGACGTCCGTATTAGGAATATTACTAATAACGTCTCGAGGAAAAAATACAGCACGTATTGTTTCAGCAACTTGCTGCATCGTTGTATATTTTCTGGAGACTAGTGGGACCTATTCTGAACTGCAATTGGTGTTTTCTTACCACGACTAAACTGATCTGTTCATTTTGAAAGAAAGATGCTACAATTATTTGCCGCTTCTGCGCTTCACTTCATATTCTTTCATTGTTTTTTTGCATTATTGCAACACAGAATGTTGTTTCTCAATCTCAACCATAGCAAAAAAAAATGTGCCCCTTCCCCTCGTGTTATTCCACTTACTAGCAGTAATAATTATGTGCAAGTATTAAAAAGCGTTATTCTAGTTCTAATTATTGTTCATTGTTGGACTTTCTAGGCTCATTGTACAGGATGGAACGACCTGGGCAGCCAGGCACATCTGACAGGGCGGGATCATGTACACTAGCAGCACCCTAGCCTAAAAAAAGACGCCAAGGGTAGATTAGTGACGTCACAAGTGTGGGAATTCTGTACTACTTCCACGGGTAGTCGGGGTATATCATGGTCATGATTATATACTTAGTCATATTCACATTTTATTTTTGTAATATAGATATCCCCGATGCAGTCATGTGACATGACTATATGGGGTACTCTATATTACCAAAAAATCACACCCGTGTGAAGTGAGTTATCATCTTACAACAATGTTTGTTTCAAGCAACGGGAGATTTGTTTTAGGCCTCAAAACTAGCATTATTTCTCTTCATTGTCTATGGCCTTTCTAAAACAAACATCGTTGAAAAACAAACATTAAAGCTATATATAGGAGGGGCTAGCGCCCCTCAAGAATAATATTGTGAATATGAATATCCTAACATAGGGCATAAATGTTGTATATTCCTGGATTAGGTCACTCATTTTACACTTGTTTAATTGAAACATTTCCCCAAAATACTAGGTCATCATGCACAGGCTTGCATTATTAATTTCTGAGTCCTATCTATGTCCAGCTTTGAAGTTTTGTGTAAACGCAAACATAAAAGACAAGTGAGGATGCAAATTGTGATTGGCCAGAATGAGATGATGTATGATAAGTAAGTGCCCCTCACTTCACACAGGAGTGATTTATTTCAGTTAATTCAGTTCCAGCTAATTTTAACCCAATATTGAAGCTATACATTGGCTATTTGAAAACACTCCACAGACTTGATGTGTTGCAATTAGCTTGTAAATCTGGGCGTGTTCGGAAATAGCGCACTGAACGCACTGTGCAATGCAAACTAATAGGCGAGTGCGCTCCGGTGCGGTATTAACGAACGCGACCTTAGATTGATAGACAGGTGTATCTACAATTGCACACGCACACACATGCCCGTGCGCACACACACACACTTACACATTTTGTAATACACATTTTTATTGGTGTGTATCTTTTTTGAATGTGGAAAATATGGAATATTTAGTTTTATACACTTCAACATCTTGTATGAGATCCTATTCTTTCCTCTTTTTTGCCTGATCCTATTCTTTTCTAAAGCACTTCCGCATTTGAGTGCCCACGTCACTGAGTAATCCCAGGCTCTATGTAATGTAGTGTAGTGTGGTGGGTAGCACTAGCACGCACCGGGCGGCGTGCAGCAAGCCAGCCAACCAAGCCTTCCTCCCCAGCCCATGCGTCACACAACCCCTCTCCTCTCCGCCCCTTCAGCCCCATCTGCCATTTTGGTTTTGTTCCCGTCTACAGTCGCAAAGCCAGCAACGCGATTAACATTGGACTAGTCTCGAGCTAGGAGGAGAGGAAAAAAAACGACATAGTGACTCGACAATATAGCCTCAGTAGGAAGCCCCCTTTAAACCAACCCCGCATTGCGTTTCGTTATTTTTTGTTGTTGTCCTTAACCGGCTGAATCCAACCATCGTAATTGTTGACACCCACCGGACATCTAAAGGAAGAGAGGAGCGGTTTGCTTTGAGAAGGGACAGGAGAAGGATTATTGGTAAGACAAGACAAATCAATGGACGGGGGCACGAGTGCAGCAAGCAGCAGCAGCCAGTTGCTAGGCTGGCTGGCTTTCATCCGGCAGAATAAATGGCTGCTTAACAATAAAGTTCCGAGGGTTTTTTTTCTTCCTTTCTTCCATGTCGGTGGGGCAGGTGTTAGAAAGTGCAAAAACACCCATGCGGTCGTGTGTGTGTGTTAGCTATCATAACGAAGCTATTGTAGGAGGAGGAGAGAGCAGGTTGCTACCTTCTTTTTTACAACAAGCCAGCTAGCGAGACCGTGAACTTGTGTTCCGCACTGGGGTTGGATTGGAAGGCCTAGTTGGTGGTGAAGTCAGTCCGCTAGACTAGTAGAGTGGATCCCGACTGGAAGTCTGTCCGGTGTTTTCTTGCTGCTAGCTATAAGTTATTAATGTTGGGTGCTTAGCGGAATGAATGATCCACTCAACTGCACAAGCCAAAATCACGTATAGGTGTTGATTATTAGCGGTTAACAACACGACCTGCTATCTACCTCTCCCCCCCCCTCGGTTAGAAGAGTCTCTTTGTGCTGTGTTGTTAACTCAGCTGTTTCTGTTTTTAGGACGTTGTTTTAATTTGGGGAAAAGGTGTTGGAAAATGTGGCCCACGACGACGGGCTAATCATTGATATCTTCAGATGGGGATTTATTTAAGCGAACGGGCGTAATCCGAAACCTACGTGGGGAGCTTTGCTGTATCATTCTCGATGCCTTCATTTTCGCTTTGGTGGCTACTAGTAATACATCGGATCATAATCTGCTGGGTGAGATGTGAATATGTTGTTGGATGGCTTTCTTTTCCTCCTAATTCTCGTTCCCTATAAACTTGAAGCTTTCATAAAAAAATTAAACATCTGGCTGTATTTTGCATCACAAAATGTTACGGTACACGTCATACCCAGATAAATGGCCAGAAGTTTAACTTCTGGCACGCAGGCAGAAGTTAAACCGCATTGGATGCGGAAATTCTGGTTTTGTCTAATAGATAATCGATACTAATAATATGCGGCCTGTTTCAGTAACTTGTCTCAAGAAGACGCATAATAGCTACACATGGAATGCGCGTGATGATTTCATTTTTACAAATAAATTGGTGTTCTTTCGTAGCCACTTCTAAACGATGGCGTGGCCCTTGCTTCCATCTACACCTGCGAGTCATTGTCAAAGTGTTGCACCCTGTGCTCTCTTGCTCTACCGCAGTGAAGTTCTAATGATTCAGCAGCTTTTGTTGAAACGAGGTGGGCGGTCCCTACATAATAATAAACAATACCGGTACATAAACAAGCCACCTCTGTCTCAGAGTATGAAAAGGGCTGATAATGCTGCTATTCATGTCTCTTCCCAGGGCCCAGTTCGTTTTCTAGCAGATTTTTTTGCTTGGCATGCAGCCAGCCCAGCTGCTACCCAAACTAGAAATCCTTTCTTTCCTCCCAACATAAAGGGATGAGATGGTGTTTAGCTTGGATACCTATGTATCATAAAGATGTAATCATCTTGCCTTACAATTTAAAATAGTTAACATGGTGCTATTGAAAACCACCATCATGGACTATAAACATGGCAACTTTTAACTGTTTGTAACTTTGTACATAATGTCCTTGTTGGGGCCCATTCATACGTGGCTTGTCACTCTTTGCAGCGTGATGTCATGTAATTTTCGGTGGTCACCTTATCACCTAAAACTGGAGTATAGGCCTTTAAAGTCATTGAAATTTTCATACTGGTGGAATATAAATAACGATCAATTTGGGAACCCTCAAAACGATGTTGGACTGTTGGCCGCCACTTGATCGATGTGATTGGGAAATGTAATGAATGTTCCGCAATGTGTGTGCTTGCATCGCAGATGTCCAGCTCGCCGCTGTCCAAGAAGCGTCGCTTGTCAGGAACAGAGACGAAGACGGGATCCCACTGCTCCTCCTCTAACTCTGTCAGAACTGAACTGTCCCACACACCTGCCAACGTAAGCACACGCACCTGCCAGTCTTAAGAGCTCACACGCCATCATTTGGTAATTGGTACTGGCAAAACATGCAACACAAACTGACACGTGCCATTTATCTCTTCAGGGCATGGCGAAGAATGGCAATGATGCTGAGATCGACGAAGGCCTGTACTCCAGACAACTGTAAGTCCCATTATAAAATTCATCAAGCCTGCAGGCATTTAGCCTCATGAACCCTATATATTTTGTTGACTTCACATAGTCTCACATAGCCAGACAACTATTCCACAATCTACACCTCCCGAAATCCGAGTATGGAAACATTTCTGCTATGCTGCAAGCTATTTATGCTTAGGTGTTTTCTATGTATATTAGGATAAATAGTGAGTTTAAGATCACTCGACCGTCCGACGTGCGACGTCAAAAATGAATGGCTCGGTGCTCGATATATAAACCTCGCGACCGTCGGAGCCCATGCTACGACGGCAGAACACAGCTTTTGGCGTCCTGCCTGCAACGTCAACGACAGGGATGGTGCATGTACGTGTCACCATGGAAACCAGAGACGCCAGTGGAAGGGGTGGCGCCCGTCGGCGTTGTCTGTTTTCTTAACTATTTGGGCTTCTGTGGCAACGGTGTCGGAGCACTTCCTACTTCCTCGTTGTGTCGAAGTCGCAGGGAGGGCGATCTTAAACTCGCTAATGTGTGCGACTAGTCGGGAAGAGGCTCCACTTCGGGTTTCTATTTTATTCATGATGGAGCTTCCATTGCTCCAGACTCTGAGGGAAGCAATTGAAAATGACAAAACTCAAGTCCCCTCCTTTTTGCTGTCTAAATCAAATGTCTAAATCAAAATCATATTGTCGATCTACAAGTTCACAACGTGCCGTGAGCGTGTAGACATGTCTATTATGAAATGCCCAGACTAGAGATGATGCATTGGCTACACGTGGATAACGCTGCCTTTTCATGCTGCAGCTATGTGCTGGGCCATGATGCTATGAAGCGCATGCAGAAGTCCAACGTCCTCGTCTCTGGCATGAGAGGCCTTGGAGTGGAGATTGCCAAGAACGTCATCCTGGCTGGAGTCAAAAGTGTCGCTGTGCACGACCAGGGTGTCGCGGAGTGGAGAGACCTCTCCTCACAGGTGAGTTGGTTTACTTTGCCTTTAGTTAATTGGTCATGATTATTACATTGGCTAGTTTTTATGGCATCTGCAGCAGTCTAGCGTCTATAAGAAGGTCAGTGTGTGTCCAGAGCTAAGCTCTCAAATGTCGGGACCGAGTGAGATTACTAGGTCATAACCGACTGTCATCGATTTCTGACGTCACTTTCTGGCCGTATAAAGTCAGAGATTGAACCTATGCCATTCCCATGTGGATCCCAAGATCCACACGATTTGGTATTTATCATGGTATTATTACTCATTCTGTTGTAGCCATCTAACAATAGGGCAGCAGCAAGCAGCCCCTCCCTTACTGACCACGACTGACCTAGATTTAGCAGTGTGTGTAGCCCGTGCTAGGGGCATAGACTGGTAGTGGAGAGAGAAGGCCTATTGGGCAACATTGTGATGGGGAAACAAACGACCACGGCCTGTTTGACTATAGCCTGATTTATACTAAGTGCTACGATGGTGTCGTCCACTGAAAATAGCCGTTCCTCAAGGCAAGCTCACATCCCCAACGCATTGGAGCCTGTCAATCGGCTATTTTCAGCGAGTGACACGGTCGTACGACAGAGTGAATTTGGCATGACACCCTGAGTTTGGCTTGTTCAGTTTGCGCCGCCGCCCAATCTACTAAACGTAGTAACAGATTGCCCTACTGGACTTACTCGGTATGATGATGCTGTATTTAAAACACCCCTTTCTTTACCTGATGCAATTAAAAGTAGTTCTGAGAACCTCACCCCAGATTAGTGCTGCACAATAGACCTTGCAGTAAGCCCCGCCCTCTCCCCAGTGTCCTACCATGGGTAGGACACTTTACAGCCAGGCTCATTCATTCCAATGTAAATATCATGGACATTACCCATTAAATACTGGTTCGTTTTTGGTACCAGATGTTAAAAATCTCTTCCAAATCTGTCAACAAGGCCTGCCATATACACTGGAAAGATATGTGCGTGACATTTATTTTTTAAAACAATGTTTTATAGGAAAACTATTGGTGGAGAGGCTTGTCCATCACATGTTATGCTTAGCTGTGATTGGACCAATGCAGTTTGGGGAGGGGCTTATTGCAAGGTCTATTGGATTCAAACACAGACCCCTATGCGATCTCATTTCTACAATTGAGCAAGAATCGTGCTGCATAAGTTGGTGGTCCAATTCATTTTAGTTACTCTTATGTTTCTGCTATGAGAGAGAGAGACTTGAAGAGAGATTTAAGTCAAGCAATTTGTTGTCCGTTTAAAGCCACCGTAGTTTGCTCTAGGTGCCACATTTTGAATGTAGTAATGTTCAGCAACTACAGACTAAAGACGATACATATTTTCATCGTGATCTAAATTTGTGTGTAGGAATATCGCAATTCACATTTGAGCAAGAATCGTGCTCCTTATATGCACATTGCCATTTGCCACATCTCCCGTAGTCTGCTCATTAAAGCACCATTAAACAGCCTAGATTTATCATGACTTACTTATTCTAGCGACACCGCTTTGATCCATTTGAATCCATCCCCTCATTTATCGCCATGTCTGGTACACACATTCCTCAGTATATTGACAGCAATTATTGATTGATCATCTATATCAGTCCCTCTGTAATATCTTGTTGGGATGCACAGTTTAGAGGTCATATCGGCCTAAAAATACTAGTATGTGTATCGAACCGAAATCAAAATAATGTGTGTTTGTTTTTTGTCAGTTCTACCTGCGGGAAGAGGATCTAGGTAAGAACAGGGCAGAGGTGAGTCAGACTCGTCTGGCTGAACTCAACAGCTATGTCCCCGTGGCAGCCTACACCGGAGCACTCACAGAGGACTACCTCACCCAATTCCAGGTATGTTCGCTACCAGCATTTTTTTAAATCCAATTTAAGAGTGTGGAACTAATTCGGCATGTTCATAAAAACCTGTGATTTTGCATTTTTGTTGTCTTTTGTTCCTGTGCTCTAGGTGGTAGTGCTGACCAACTCCACTATTGAGGAGCAGCAGCATTTAGGTGAAATTTGCCACAGCAATGGAGTCATGCTGGTAATCGCAGACACACGGGGATTGTTTGGGTAAGTGTCTTCAATGTGCCATTTACTCACTAAAACGTATGTTTCCACTGTTGAGAACCAATGGCGCACAGGTCTCAATTGATCTACAGTAAGTCTATTGAGGCACACTACAAACAACCCAGTAACCGCAGACTACACCACATTGCACCCACAGTTTACAAACAGACCGAACTGCATATTTTAACATGATGACATGTTTTTGTTGCCATGCTAGTTATTTGCGTAGCAGATGTACACAATGAAAGTCCTGCGACTTCTGCCTGTAAATTGTGCAAATTTCATAGTCCTTTCAAAGTCTGCACGATTGATGGAGGTATGTGAGGATATCCTCTTAGGCTTGAACTCGTTCAACAGCTCTTCTCAAAAGGGATCATCTGGAACATTAGAGCAGTACGATCCAGATGAACTCTAGCCTCCATACGCAATATGCATGTTATTATAATAGGTGAACATTTAGCAAGACTTTTTGCAAAGTGATCTCGCGTAGAGTGAAAAGAAAATGGAGGGGAGGATAGTCCCCTGGGAGATGCCGGTCAGCTGAAGTGTGTTCTTATTGCACCATGGCTCTTTGGTCAGTTGCTCAATGTTGTTGCCGTCCATGCAAAGCATTGACTGACCTAAATTAATTTGAAACTGCCCACAATCATGACATAACCCAACCATAAGATACCTAGCTACTATTGCTATGTACTAGCTTGTCTTTACAAATGAGTTGTCAAAGTTCCCTTTATCTTTCAAGTTGTAGCCAGTTTGTTGGCAATTATCATTGCATCTATGATTTCTAAATACACACTTCTCTTAGCCTTCCTGCGTCGTGTCCTGCTGTGGCACATAGGCGTGTTAAAAAAGCATATCCACAGCTTAATTGTTTAAATTTACGTCGCTTGTCTGTCGATGAGTTTCTAATATTGGCTGTTATGTCTGTTTTGTAGCATGTTGTTCTGCGACTTTGGTGAGGAGATGGTGGTGATCGACTCCAACGGAGAGCAGCCTCTGAGTGCCATGATCTCCATGATCACCAAGGTTAGTCTATGGCACTGGACCACCCAAGGCATGATCAAAACCCTGGCTACTGTCACGTTTCATCACTTAATGGGAAGTGAGTGATATGCAAAGATATTTGGTCACCCTGTTTCTCCAGGATGGTGCTGGCGTTGTGACATGTCTGGATGAAGCGCGTCATGGCTTTGAAACTGGAGACCACGTCACCTTCACAGAGGTTCAGGGAATGACCGAGCTAAACGGCTGCAAGCCTGTTGAAATCAAGGCTCTGGGTAAGACTCATTACCATGTAGGATGTTTTCACAACGTTGGATGAATCTTGGTGATTGTTTAACTGGTCTGTCCTCTTTACTCAGGTCCCTACACCTTCAGTATCTGCGACACAGCTGGCTTTTCTGATTACGTGAGAGGGGGGATTGTGTCTCAGGTCAAGATGCCCAAAAAGTTAGCTTTCGTAAGTGGTGCCCATTTTTACTGCGTCAAGCAACTGCAAGGTCACAGACGTTGACAGGTTGACGACCCTGCCGTATCTCAATTTGCTGCGTTGTGTCTTACCTGTGCAGAAATCACTCACATCCTCCATGGCCGAGCCAGAGTTCACAATGACAGACTTTGCCAAGTTTGAACGTCCACCACAGCTGCACTTGGCCTTCCAGGCTCTTCACGCCTTCCAGAAGAAAAATGAACGCCTCCCCAAGCCTTGGAACCAGGTAACAGTGAAGTTCTCTATTTGGAATGGTGACTTTACAGTGCATAATGTTGAGCTGTCAGGAAATGTTTGAAAGGCATAGTGTAATGCAAGCAATGCATAGAATAAACTTGAGTGTATGGATAAAAGTTATCGGTCAACAACTGTTTTGAGTCCTTTGGATTCCATTGACGCCAGCATGTCTTTGATGTAATATTGATCTCAATGTGTCGGATGCATTGAGAGCTTGTCGAGTGGGCCATTTTATTTATTTTAAGACGTCTAGAGCATTTAGAAGTGGTCAAACTCGCAAGATGTTCAGAAACATCTTCCATAAAATCTCAGTCGTCTTAGGTATTTCATATAAAAGCAAAGGTTAAAGCCTTAGTCTGTGATTTCTTTACCTGTTTGGCAATATATAGCACAGCAGAAACAATATGATTAAAGTTTGGGCACTAGTGATTAAACGGCACTAGTGTGTGTGTGTAGGGATCCAACAAGACTTAGACTGAAAGCTGATGTCAGTGTTCCACTCTGACCATAGTTGCATAGTTACAGATATAAATAGTTAGAATATAATAGAATATAATGCATAAAATGTTTGCATCATATATTACAATCTTAACATAATGCCATTATGTAACAGCTCCTGTGACACGGTTTCACACATCTCACAGCATGAGTTGGTCATGGATTTTAGATTTAATCCATGTTGCTGTGTATTCTAGGCTGACGCTGATGAGGTGGTGACGTTGGCTAAGGAGGTGAACTCGACCCTGACGGGGTCGGCCAAAGTGGAGCAGCTGGACGAAGCTCTCATCAAGAAGTTTGCCTACGTCGCTGCCGGCGACCTGGCGCCACTCAACGCTTTCATTGGTGGACTGGCCGCACAGGAAGTTATGAAGGTAAGCAGACTGGCCATGCTGTCAATTCACCAGACCTAGACATACAGTATCTAAAATAAATGTATGCATTTGCATTCTGTGTATGTGTAAGTTCATAAGGATTCGTGGTAAAACTGCAGTCAAATGATACAGGAGCAGATAGGAATACTTGTAATTTTGTGCCGGCCACACCCTTGAATTTTGCACTTGGAGGACATGTACTTAATTTTAAAAAATGAACCGGAAAAAAAGAACTATCTGGAGGACACGGCTATGCTTTCTTTTCGCACAAAGAGAAAAACGAGCTCTTTCATAGAACAGGATCTCTTTCATTGTTCAAGGTCTCTTCTCGGAAAGACCTTTGTGTTTGAGGCATGAGGAACAGTGTGTTTTTAAAGCAAGATACATTTTTCATTCTAAAATTAAGAGGCAGGTTGACCTGACCATAAAAATATTCAAAGATGAATGGCATGAGAAGAACTGTGTTCATCCTACCTGGTTTCTAGCCTGGGTTCCAGCCTGCTTTGCTACGTTCTGTGATTTAGTTTTGTCACTTGGCTACTCGGTCTGGGCAGCAGGCTGTTGACTCTTATTTCATAACCTCACCTGTGACGTAGCCACGTCGTTGCTGATTAGGGATGCTTCGATCAGGTTTTTTCGGACCGATCACCGGTTGGTTTTCTCATGATCACGATCTTGTGCGTAACAGGCAAATTTGAATATTTCCATGTCAAAACCAACGTCAAAACTGTTCCGTGTGTGGGAGAGGGGATAATGTTTAGGCCTGTCGCACAGATGCAAAAGATTAGCCTGACACTCAGTCTGAATTTTCACTATATTTCACTTCATTATTCAGACTGAAAGCCCTCCCAACGGCAGCAGTTTATGGGAAGGGTGTTATCAAAGCGTCAGTCTTTGGTGATTGGTTCATACCAACCAATCAGAATAGTAGGATAGCAGATGACGTTGTCAATCATGTGGCTATGACTAACCCTGTTGCTAACCAAACAAACACAGCCAATGAGCGCTACTAGCATGTAAACGAAAGCGGTAAAAGGTTGGATGATCTTTAAAGAAAGTATTTATCATCGATTTAATAGCCAGATTGATGCAGTCGTGATTTACTGCAGCGGGGCAGCCATGTTTGTTTGACGCTGTTGAGTGACAGTGCTGATGGCCAATCAGCTGCGCCCGGTCGGATTCTCGACCGGCACTGACGGCGCCGTAGGAAACGCCAGAATCCTTTTTTTAAGGTAGCGATTCAGGGCTGGAGCCAGGCTAAAATAATATTATAATACTATATAGCTGATTGGTATAAACCTTTTATTGGTATAAATGTCAATTATCGGAGCATCTCTATTGCTGATAACGTCATCAGCCTGCACCACTGTGTTCATGCTTATCACTGAGACTCGACTCGAGAAAACGGGCCGATTTCTCCTAGGTCCTACATGTCCTGCTTACCGTGGATATGGGACCCTTTCCAGACTGAGTAGCAAAACAAATCTCGGAACTCGGCGAAGCAGGCTGGAACCCAGGCTACCTGGCTTCAACAGTGCAAAGTCATCTTTCTATTGATTTCGCTGATGTGAGGTTCGACACCACAGTGACACCTGCTGCCTCATTCCTCATTTTCTGTGCCTGTTATTCATCGCATCATGGATAACTGTATAATATGCATTCTTCAAAGTTTAATACGCACTG
>OOFJ01029758.1:5277-16905 GCA_900323375.1 Benthosema glaciale
GGGGGGGGGGGGGGGTGATCATTTCCTCTCACTTGGGTTTGTTGAAAGGTGGCTCTTCAGGCCTGTAGGCCTACAAAGATACAAATGATTTTGCATTTTTTGTGGGCCAGGGCATTCCACGCTTGGGTGGTGGTAGCCTGGGCAGCATTCCCTTTCGGGTGTATGAACCGGTCTGGAGCGGTCTGGAGCGTAAATATTGTAGTCAATATTTGTAGTCAGCAGGCAGGAAATCTCAACGCGGAATCAGTATTATGAATGGTTGCGGAATTCTTATTCCGCCTTGAGGTTTGCCTGAAACGTATTGTATTGTATTGAGGTGTGCTTGGAATGTACTGTAAACCTCCAAACTGTTAATACAATTTTCAATCAATCAATTAATCAATCAAGGTTTACTGCACAATGACTACAAATCTGACTACAACATGATGTAAATTACCATCCGCTCCAGTCCAGACCGGTTCACACAGCGATTTTGGTACACAGACAAGGCTTTCCTCCTTGGTGGAAAGCCTGGTGACGCGAGGTTAGGGTGGTGGTGCTCTAGAAGGAGTCTGGAGAATTTACCCATATTTGTTTTGAAAATGGGTGGTACCAGATCGTTGTTCTCAATCCCTCTAGTCTATTGTAGCTGTGAGTGTTGCTCCCTTTTTTTAGGTAGTTAGTCAGGTATGCGGTACCGGCATTAAGAAAGAGCAAGGTTGCATTTACAATTTTGAAGGTCAAGCTCATTTTCAAATGCTTAACTCTGTCTTCTACCCGGAGGCAGTTTAGAATAGCAAAATGAGTTGGTAAGAGGTGGGTCATGATGGGCCCCAGGCCGAGAAGTAGTCGAATTAGTTTGTTTTGGGAGGTCTGAAGCTTTAGACTTCAGTGACATTGTGATGCTGGAGAACCAGGAGGTGGAAGCATAGTCAAAGGAAGGCTGAATTAGAGCACCTGCAAGAGTTTTGAGAGCATACAAAAGGTGTCACTATATAGACCACTCTTGAGCACTGACTGTCCGGTTTTGATCCAACTCCGAACCTTGTTGTGGACCACATCGCTATCCTGCTCTCATTGCAGATTGTGAAGGAGTTCAGGGGAATCGGGGCTGCCGTGGTTCCCATCAGTCACTGTAACTGTGTTGCCATGGAGATGGCTGGCCTGCTTGATGGCTCACCCCCAAATGATTTCAAACCACCGGCCGGGTCAACAGTCCTTCTATAATTTAGGAATAAGAATTCCGCCATTCATAATACTGATTCCGCCTTGAGATTTCCTGCCTGCTGACTACAAATATTGACTACAAATATTGACTACAACGTGACGTATTTTACCATCCACTCCAGGACATGTCTGTCTGCTCGAACAGGAAATGCTTCATAGCCCGCAGCACCACGGACAGCTCTTGTTCCGGGCCATGCAGGTGTAGTTCCTCAACTTCCTCTGACTTGGCACAGTTCAGGGAACAGCTGTAGTAGGCTATGCAACCTCTCCTCCTTTCTGAGACAGCTCTATACCCAGGCCCCCATCACTGGCATCTGTTGCCATTTATTTATATACATCATCTTATTTGGGTCAGGGTATGCCAAGATGTGGTTCTAGTGAGAACCTTTCATAGCTGATGAAAGTCTGTCCTTATGTGTCAGTCCCTATATAACTCTATGGTCAGTACATGTGAGGGGGGCTGGTGTTGTTCGCTGCAAAGTCGTAGGTGATAATAAGATGGAGGCCATCCCAGTATTTGTGGCACAAAGAAGACTCCGCTTTGCTGGACACTGCCACAGAGCAAAAGACCAGGTCATTTCAGATGTTCTTCTGTGGACACTACCCTGCCCATCAAGAGGAACAAGACCACTCACGTTTCCAGATATGAGTGAGTGAGTGAGTGATTAGTGATGATGATGATGATGAGGAGGAGGCCCAGGAAGTTGAAGTTGTTTTTACAGCAATTCGACTTTGATTGCAGTTATACTTATGTTGTTATACAGTTATACACCAGCGTCTCTTGTGTGACTGGCGGGGAGAGACTGGAGACACTTCACTGTACTGGCTCCTCACTGTCCCCATCATCGGCACCCGCCTTGTTTGGCGAAGGCAGGGTCAGTTGCATGGTTGGTAATGCTAACATGTACATGAACTCTGGAACACTATGTGCCATGGTGATTCACCAGGCAGGAGGCCATCTCAGGAGAGGTGGTCTTTAAACAAATTCAAACTAAACTGAAAAGAGAGAGAACTCTTGACCCAAGCAAAAAGAAACTGACACCATGGCACTTATTGACATTGTGTGAGAGAGAGAGAAGAACATTAACTATTTTTGTATTTACATGCCTTGATATATTTTTGTATTGTATTCAAAATGATTTCCATGCAATATATGTATGCATAAATTGTAAACCCTGAATAATTTCAATAAAGTTCATTTAAAAAGTGTAACATGTAGAGTAGTAGTCTATTCGATCTGTCCTTTGAGGGCACTGTGGCATGCATGGGCTGGAGACAGATATGCTCTCTAAGACAGTCGGGGAAGACTTGTGCACCAATAGAGGGTATGCTCATGCATGGCTGTCAAGGCCAGAAAATAGTTGTTTGCTACTCACTAGGCGTTCCCGCATAACGTCCCGATATGATGATGTCACGTGCATACGCTCTATTGTTCCTGGATATGACAAGAAAAAGTGTGATAGCTATGTGTTTGATTAGTCCATGCAGCTTGATGGCATAGGGCGCTATGCTCTCATTTTCTCCTCCCCGTCTAGTGGACAGTTGTGTCCATCCTTGAAGGCAGACCGGCCTGTACCAAAGGTTTGGTGGTGACCATTGGTTTGCAAAGATTGTTTAGACTCTCAGTCATAATAAATTAATGAATACATTGTATGGCCATATTAGCTTATTATTACATAAAAAGAAAAAAAACTATGTGACATTTACAGATGTACATGATGAATAATAATATTTGGAATACTTCGAATAATATTGAACAGAAAAGAACTGTGGTTTGCTTCAAGTCATTACATGCATAACATATGCTATCATACTTTACTTTGTTTGTTTATTTCCGGGACAGTGCCCACTGCCCATTAATGAACATTTTAAATCCCCATTCCCCATGATTGATTACACATGATTGCATGTGTATAAGAGAACCTGTGTATAAGAAATCTGCAAATTGTAATTGACCCCTGTAACAAGTAAAAGGTCTCTGCTATTCCCCCGGAAATTTACTGTACATATCTTTCTTTGTTATTACTATACTTGCATATGATGTTTTTTGCATAGTATTGTTTATCCTTCCACATCCATTAGTTGCTTACCCCTGCCATAAATACTGTATAGTCTAGTAGGCCTACCTAGCCAATATGTAATCAAAACCTATATTGACATATAGTAACGTTTTAAATGTACACAAGTGTGTTCCACTGTTCCCTTATAGTGACTGAGAGGCTATTCCATCATAGGCTTCCCTTGATGAAGAGGACATTCTGTCCAAAGGTGGTCTGCCTATGACGGACCTCACAGTCCCCTCTGGTGCCTGACTTCCAGTGTCTTACATAACCTAGACAATAGTAATAATAATAGGCTAGTAACAGTAATAATAGTAGTAATTATTACACTGGAATAGTTACACTGCAAATGTTCGTACACCTGAATGAGGTTAATTTTCTCTCCAGGAAAACACCAAAACAGAAGTTACCCGTTATTTCTGCTAATTTCTTTAAATATGCAAATTATATAATTAAATATGCACAGTTTTTTATTATGTGATTGCACTGATGAAACTGAATGGGAAAAAAAGGAAAAAAATAACAATCTTCCAGTGTTGCCACTGTCTGTTTAACTGGAAAACCTGCAGAGCTAGATCCAACTCAATGTAGTGGAAACTCGTTAGGACATCAATCAGTCGCATGCACTATAGGCCTGACTGGGGTGGGCTATTTAACCCCCGTTTTGCACTATCACCACCTCTCCAGTATCCCCAGTATGTGGGCTTTCATTCTGCTAGATACCTCTGTTCTAAACACAGAAATAGCTGACATTTTACAAAAAAGAAAGAATGTGTCTTAATTCCTCACTATGGACAGTAAAAAAAAAGAAAAAAACATTTTCAAATTCTTCCAAGTCACATAATAAACTGATTCTGATTACCAATGATCCCATACCTCTTCAATGTGCGTTGTTCTTTTTATTTGATATAATTTAATTAATTGTAGCCAGTGTTTGATTAACGGCATCTGTTATGTAAAGAACATTGTAATCAATAAAACTAGGGCTAGACCCAAAGTAGTAGTAGTAATAATAATAATAATAATAATAATAATCGATTGCATTTTTATAGCGCTTTTCTATGCATTACGTGCTTACTCAAAGCGCTTTACAATGGTCCGTTCATTCATACATTGGGAGGTGAAGCGGCGAACAGTCAACGCCAGCATCCTCACTTACCACATTCACACACCAGTGGTGGCAACCACTGGAGGCAATGTAGGGTTCAGTGTCTTGCCCAAGGACACTTCGAGATGTAGACAGGAGGAGCCGGGATTCGAACCGCCGACCCATGGATCATTGGACGACCTGCTCTACCTCCTGAGACTTTTGGTCTGTGGGAGAGAGGGAGCTCTAACCTATACATCCAGGATTATACAGGCAGACAGCAACCCCTGGTGGTGTATTTTAGTAATGAAACCTGGATACAAAATTGCCGTTGTTTTAATCCATGCCACTGTTCGTCCTCTAAAATACACTAAATACAAAGTATTATGCGTTTCATTGGAATGAAAATGTATAAATTGCTCACTCATTCGCATGAATTCCCGAATAACAAAAAAAAGACAAACATGTCATGTCAAATCATGAAATCAATGTCAATAACTAACTTCGTTTTGGACCAAGTCGCAAAACTTGAGTACTGGAGGACACACGCAGTAGTTTTGTATGGTTTGTCCTCCGAGGGGAGCCGTAGCACAAGTCACCACCAGCAGCAGCCAGGCTCTGTGACTGATCCCATCTGACAAAAGATCCGACCAAAATAATAGAGGGGACGCTGTTGCAGTTTCAGAACCATGAATGAACCTAACAGGACCACGAGAGGATAGGATAGGGAAGACGTTGGTAAAATTGACTGTCGCAGAGCATCCCCATCCTTTTGGTTTCAGAATGTGGCCTCCAGGCCTCCTCCAGTCCAGCCTGCCTGCCTGACCGCCTGCACCTGCACAACTATAGTAGCCTAATATTCAAACTGAATAAACAGAATAAACATTAATAATATATAATAACAAATAAATAAACAAAGATTACATAAAAATGTTGGATTAAGGCCAAGGACCCTGCCTCTGGTCCTAAAAACCAAGAACCATCTCTTCTCATCAATATTGACAGAGGCGAGGTGGAGGAGAATACGACGTTCATGATGGTGGTTGGTTGTATTTAGGATATGACGAACTCGAAGGAGCTATTCTTTTTGTATTTTAGGCTAAAGTCCTTCAGTAGCCTACCCTACAGTATACTACTACAATAAGTGTACAATTTGGTGGTGGGAAATGTAAATGTGGGATCCATGACAATCCGATTTTGGCCAAGTTCACTGTTCACATAACAATAAATAGGAATACGAACCTAAAACAAAAAGGTTTCAAGTATTAATAAAGAATAACAAAATCATACCAAGGCCGGCCGGGGTCAGAGTATGTATTTACATAATTAAACCGCATGAGCAGCATATTTCGCTTGAAAGTAGCGCCGTGCCCAGATAACGGAACCTCAATAGAATGCCAGTCAAACTGAATATTGGACCGATCATTGCAGCCATTGAACTCGTAAAGTACAGGCTGGAGCAGCAGAGTAAAGGAGAGAGAGAGGGAGAGGAGTGTTACTTCGTCTTTTCTCTCCATGTGAGTTGGAGTGAGTTTTACATCCGGGTGTTTTCCCTAGGCAATGGGAACCGCACTACCACTGTTCCTTAGGCAAAGTGAAATAAATTCGCCGCACCGACACAAAAAATAGTCCTCTTTCCCAACACGTTTTCCTTGCGCCCCGTACGACGCCAATCCACCAAATTTAACGAACTTTAACAGTAAAATAGCAATTTATCGAACGGTTTAGCGTTACAAAACGACCACTCAGTCCCATTTACAAGTAGTTTTTTTTCCTTCCCCCCTCTTCTTCTAGCTCCTGTGGAGCGCAGTGATCAGAGCTGCTCTCAGGCTGTGTGGTGAATGAGATTGAAGAAGAGTTCTTCTTGTTTTCTACCTTTTTTAGTTTTTTCCTCTTTTTGGACAAAATTATATTTAAACTAAATATAAAATAACGCGGATCCGCCTTGCCGCAGAGCCGGGACCCTGTCTGACTGCTCTGGGATGTTCTAAACGCCGTGGATTGTTGGGGTTGTTTAGTAGAATATTTATTTATTTTATTTTCTGAGGAGAAGAGGAGGAGAGAGGAGGGCTGCTGTAAGTGAGTAGAGAGGAGAGTAAGTCCACATTGGGGCTCCCTTTTTTATTTTATTATTATCATCACAACTTTCATTTACTGTTCTCGTCTCCGCTGAAACTTTGGTTGTCTTTGACGTCTTTATGGTCGTCTGTGTGATTTTCTACAGTATTTAGTTACAGGTGGACAAACAAACAGGGAGGGGATATTATTTTTTTTCCTGGTCAGTTTTTTATTCTAGGAGTTGGGTTTTTATTCTAGTGGAGGAGGGCCGACTCTTAACTTAGAGCCACATCATGTTGGCCGGGGAGCATTGTTTATAAAATGGTCACCGTTATCAAAGTCATTTAAACAAAACAAAAAAAAATGTCACTGTATTTTTTTTATTTATTTTTTAATAGACGTACCAGTTGCATTATTATTATTCCTCTTTAAAGGTTATAATTTTTCATCAGGCTAACACAGTTGTCAGTGGTTTCTAGCCAGCATTTAGCCCCGTGAAGCTAATTTAGAATGGAAGCGAACGGGCTGACTGGCTAGCTGGTGAGCATTAGCAATGCTAAATGCCGTTAAGCTAAGCTAACATTATGACACTTGTTCTCTTTGGAAATTTGTGTGTGTAGTGTGTGAGTGTGTGTGTGTTTTTGTGTCGGGCTCACCTGGGGGAGGGATGGTTCACATGTCAGGCTATTAAAACAAAGAGTTGACAGTCGGAACAATAGTTAATAATCCCGTTAATAAACAGTAAACATTATGTTTGAAATTATAAAGCAGTTATAAACAGCGATATGACTCTGAGGAGGGAGCTTATACTGTAGGACCAGACGGCCATAGTTGGCTGTTAGAGGGTTATAAAACGTGTATTAAATAATAGAAACGTTATAACAAAAATATACATCACTTTTAACAATTAACAGAATCTGGACGCCAGAAGCACTTTCTGCATTCATGTTGAAACCCACCATTTTATTTTTTTTATCTGTTTGTGTGTCCTTTTTCGCAGGCCTGCAGGGGAACTTTATTTAGACAAGTTAACATCCTTCTGTCCAGCCGCAGGCAATTAGTTCAATTAAGTAACGTTAACTCTGAAACAAACGCCACTATTTCAGTTATACTACTGCTGTTATAAAATTAATTTCCACACTTTTATTTTCAAGTTTAAACATAACAATAATAATGTATATCAATGAACTTGCTTGGACTAATCTGCAGCATCATGCAGTTATAGCTTTTAGGCCTGCCATACCAAATATCTCACAGTTGTAGTCTGGACTCCACTTTTAAGTAAAAAGTCACAAATCCAAAGTGAGTTATTTGACAGGAGGTGATAATTGTATTGGTCCTGGTCTTCAGTTAGTAAAAAAGAAAATATACCGGTATCCCACAAACCATTCTCTTATCTTCTGTCTCTCCCATGCTTTGGTCACTATGTGGATCACAGGTATAATATCTGACCACTGGAGAAGTTGACTGATATTGTTTGATTTTAATGTTGTTTATCTGGGATTTGAACATTATTCTATTGTAGTACTTGGCAGATGTATTTGTATGAGAGCATCATAAATCAGTGCTTCTCAAATATATATATATATATATATATATATTTATTTATTTTTTGCTCAGGGTACGCCTGTAAATAACTTTTTCATCCATGGCATCCCAGAATTATTACTTTACAGCACCTTCATTTTTGTATGTAAGGTATGTAAATATTTCCCCCTAAAATACAATGTCACAAGGAAGTCAGAGAATATCTGTTTCCATTAGGATACTTGGCGTTTTAACCACTTAAATCCCAGCATCCCTATTCTGGAGGGAACATTTTACCAACAATTGTAACAGGTTGTGAGCTTGTAGATCTGCTATTTTTGGTGAAGAGATTTAGTGTACTGTTGGCTGAGAAAGATTGCACCAAGTATGTACAGCGCAACTCAGGTCTGCTTTCACAAAGTTTAGAGAGTCTAAGAAGTGGTGATATAGTTAAATATCAAAGTATTCTACGCACCCCTGTACTTGCATCACGGCACCCTAGGGTGCCACTTTGAAAAACCCTGATCTAAATGACTAAACAGTACTGTAAAATGCAAATAGTAAAAGCGGGCTGCTTTCTCTCTCTGCCTCAGTAGTTGCATCCCTCTCAGAGATGGGAGCATAATCCTTGCTGTCTCAGGTTCTGTGGTGGTGATGATGATGATGATGATAATTTAAGAGTATCATTTGGAGTTGACCTGTTGTGGATGTAAGCGTTTGAACCCAGATATACAAGCAAACTCTAAGCTTGACATAGGAACAGTGCTAATGAAAACAAGCACTTTTAGCAGGACAGGGAGGTAAACGGAACCCGGTGGAAATGTCACTGTGTGACCTCTGGCTTTTACCTCTAACTCCTATTTTTGGATAAAACAAAAATAAATCACAGCTAAAGTACATTTATTATTATTAGTAGTAGTTTTTATTAGGCTGTGCGTGAGTGTGTGTGTGTGTGTGTGTGTGTGTGTGTGTGTGTGCGCGTGCGTGCCACATTTGTAACAAGCTTGTGTTCTGTGTGTTGAATTCTTTGTGTTACAGGGAAGCCCAAAGGGGTGGAATCCAGACTTGCAGCCCAGCGGTAAGTTCTGCTGTGACTCCTTTTCTGGGGTAAACAGAAGGAACTACTTGCTCTGAATTTTAAATGTCAAAAGGTCATGGCTAGATTTTATATTGACAAGAGTATTACCCATAAAGGTACTAGACCACTGGTGCCCCCATCTGTAGTCTTTAGGTGACCCAGTGTTATAATGCCTTATAAGTGCATTATAATGCATTATTAATGTGGTTATAACGCATTACAGACCTGACCTTAAGAACTTTTACCGGTTGTTGTTTTAATGAGGATCCCCTTGAAAACGAGTTTCTGCAACTCAAGGTGCATAACCTCCAGTGAAATTTCAAATAAATAATTCCAGAAGATAGCCAAGATAATAAGGTGAACATGGAGATGTGAATAACTCAGCCCCTCCAAATTAAGTTAATTGTTTTGATTTTCTTTTTTTTCCCCCTCCCACTAAAAATATTTTGCACCTTCCCTCTGACTAGGCATCTTGGATTTATTTGTGATAAACCCCATAATCAACTAGATTCTGTCCAGACATAAGTGGACCGGATTCTACAAGAAAGATTATCACTATTGTTTGTAGTTCGACATATGCAGTATTTATTATTATAAATTGTACTGCAAGTTTTGAATTCAGTGAAAATGGTTATCCAAGAAAGAGATTCACTTCAGGCAGTATTTGGTATTTTGGTTGTATTTGAATTCCTTAGAACAAGGTATTTCACCTCTGGTCCTTGGGGACACCCAGTACTGCTTTGTTTTCTACCTTAGATAATTGCATTCACCTGCTGTCCAATGTCCCTGTTTAGACAACTAGAATGACAAGGTCATCAGGTGAATGCAATTAATTTACTAGTATAGAATAGAAAATAGGAGATGTGGAGGACAAGGGTTGAATAACCCTGCCTTTGACTGTGCTAAATATACAAAACTACCATCCATAAGCTTTATATGCGCTATCTCGCTCTCCCAATTTAGAGAGGTACCGGTAATTGCAACAATGTCAGAACTACAGTAAAGATGGTGGCACATCTGGTGTCCCATCCTGTGCGCCGTGTGCTTTAAATAACTTAAATTGACATTATATCGTTTTTTTTTCTTTCTTTTTTTCCTCAGTAGTCAGTATGGCCAAACAGCTACTAACTTATTTCCAGTGCACTTAGAAATAACGCCATGTCTGGTTAGATTTGAAATAGTATAGTAAAAATAATTTCTGACTGACTGACATATTGAAGTAAAGTTTGCAACCTTTAACTGTAACCTGAAGAACCTGAATTAACCAGATTTTCTTGTTTAATATTCCAGCGGCTCTTTAATGCTTCAGTTGGATGCTGTTCCCACTGGAGACGGTGTTAAGGTAAATTAAATTAGATTAAATTATTTTTATATTAAGTTGTATTCATTATTTGTATACATATGCCATTGTTTTAGATGGTCTGCATTACGCAAGAAAATGCATGATAGTGTGAATAGATAACAGCTAATGTGTTAGTGTTTCATTCAGAAATCCGCACACGGTTTTAAAAGCTCCCAAACGTTTCGGCCTCAGTGGCCTTCGTCAGGTATACAGTATTTGAGTATACCTGACGAAGGCCACTGAGGCCGAAACGTTGTAACTTTTTTGCCGCTCTTGTCAATAAAATGTTTAGGAGCTTTTAAAACGGTGTGTGGATCAATCCTCTCTTTCCTCAGTTATTTTTTTGGATCCTGCATCCGTTGATCCGTCTCGTTCTTCAGTGTTTCATTCATTCAACCAGTAAAAGTCTTGACCTTGTGTTTTTCCAAGTCTTCATGCATCCCATTGCATTCTCATGCCAATTAAAGCTCCTATGAATTGACTTGCATCCCATCGAGATCTGCACTTTGATACGATATCGATACCTAGGGTGCCACTTCGATTTATATTGCAATTCTTAATTATATTGTAATTAGATATTACGATTGATGTTACTTTGCTCTTTTATACTAGAACATTTAAAAACAATTATAAACAATATAAACCATGAAAAGTTGGATCATACACTTTGATGCAGCCATATAACATCAGTCATTCTTACTCTCATAAAAAAACAGAAATCAATCCATTCATTAGAAGTTACCAGACAAGTGAATGTGTGTGGTGTACATTGTGTACTGTGTCTGACTGGTAGAACGCTAGTGTTTGTGCTGCAAATGCATAGCTGTGCACACGCATGTGTGCGTTTCTTTAGCAATGCTCGGTAGCAGAGAGGCTGTGACCTAGCGTGACCTTGTACTTCTGAGTACAGATGGGTAGACTGACTGTCTGGCGGAGTGTTGGACTGATTAATTGACTGATTGTCTGACTGTGACTGATAGGAGTTCTGACTGACTGAAAGGAAGTCTTATCCACATAGTAGGTATACTGTATTGTTCAGGCGATAAACAATAGGTAGTCCTTACTCCTTTTCATGTATGTCCTTGTACTTGTAATAGACCTATAATATATGTAAGCATGTATACACACAGCGATGATGGTTTCATACTAACAGTAACAGTGAATAGCTGGCTCAGAGGAACCAGAGCAACCATTACCTTATAGGTAAGAATAGTCATGGTGTTTGAACCTGTCTTTTTTTTTTTTTTTTTTTTTTTTTTAAAAGCCAACC